>BOPP01000157.1:482613-554030 GCA_017312745.1 Gryllus bimaculatus
GGGGCAGAGCGGGGGAGGGAGGAAGAGCCGGTCGGAGCGGGGCGGGACAGGATGCCAGTGCGCTGACGATGCTCAGGAAGTCCAGGCGTCAGGAGAAAGGCCACAGCGCTTAGTCCCTCCTCAGCAACACAAGGCGACTCCATATTCGTCTCAGCTTGGAAAATCATGAATCGGGAATGCGTTGTGGAGGTCAACATGTAACCACGGACTAGAAGAGACTGTAATGCAATGCATTCCTAGACACAAGGACGTTGGTGGGGAAAGCGTTCAATTGTAATGATGGGATAGACAAGGTGGTTCTTGAAGGACATAGAAGGGGAAAAAAAGAGTTATGCATTAAAGATTTTGCTTCAGTTCTTTGAGATTAACTACGAATTACGTGATGCCTTTTTAACCGAAAGAATGGGAATAATGAAAACTAAAGCATTGTCTAGCGATTTATGAAACGTTTGGTGAACCGGAGCTGCACACGAAGGATAGGCCATCTGGAGTCCCGAGATAATTTCAACATCTCTTCTTGGGGATCAGCACCAGGTCCCCACTCCTTAGTGATCAGACAAGCGCGCGATGGGGCAACCGTTAATATAGAATTATAGCCATCTCGTGTTAGTCACTGCCTTGTGCTTACGTGATGAAAATTACTTCCTTCATCACATACATCTGTCATCGACATAGACGGAATGTTTATGAAGTTTTATAGAACAAAAAATCTTAAGATAAATCTTAGTATTTTTTATTGAATGCAACTTCACTGACTCCTTCGAGTTTAGTTATTTTCTAAATAAGGAACGGCTGATCGTAGAAGAAACTTAAAATCAATCTTTTACCTCCCTACCGACTGAAATGCCTAATAAACTATTATGCTATGCAGAAAATGCAAACCATTTTCTGATCACGTAAAAAGGAAGTAATCTTGCATTTTGAGAGAGTCAATATTTGTCATTCGTATGAACATGTAGATGGACTGAAGTGGACACAAGAAGTTCGACAGTGTGCCCTCAAAGCGGTAATGCGACATGCATAATTAGAAGAAAACCAAAGTTTTTATTGCTTTTGGAAGAATCTTTTCAAAGTTGAATGAAGCAAATAAAATCACATTGACAATAACTGTTAACACATTTTGCCTTCTTTGTTGTTTTGTTTCTTTGTTCTTTCGTTTCACAACAGATTCAAAATAAATTCAAATGTACACTATATTTTTTATTAATTGCTTTATCAAACAATGTCCTCATTTCTGACAACCATATTCAGCAAAATTCCTGATTTCAATAGATGCTCAACATGTCACGAGATTATAATAGTAATAATAACTATTATTATTATTATTATTATTATTATTATTATTATTATTATTATTATTATTATAAATTGAAGTAAAACTAAGCAAAGATTGTTTTGGTTGCTTTTAATCACTGATACCTATTGGCTTGCACGTAATCGTTGCAACATAATTGCGCATGCGATGAAAACCCGGGCAAGAGGAACGCATTAGCAATGCCATTGCGGGTTGTTAGCACTATCTCGTAAACCTGCCCACGGTGTTGGTGCGAGACATGAGCCCAGGCGCGTGTTGTTTCCGGGGGAAAGCGAGTGTTTATCGAGAGGGCAGTGCATGCGGGGCCACGTGATGCGCAGTGAAAGCGCTGGGTCGTGTGGCCTACTAAGCCGGATTCGGGGCGGCCTCTGACCCGCCCGAACCTCCTACGCACCTCCACTGGCCCTACGACTCCGGCCGACCCACGCCGCGCTGTGCTCCGCTCCGCTCCGCTCCGCCCAGCGCCAGCGCGCGCGCTCTCTTGCCGGAAAGCGGTGCCGGTGCATTGTGCTTTTGGGGAGAAGAAAACTAGTGGTGCTAAAACAGAACCTATTTTCTCGCCCGTACGTGATAGGAGATAAGACGGACAGACATTGCGGTAGGAGTTAACCTTAATCCTCCATGTTTAATTATTCTTTAAGTGCGAATAGGAGAAACGAAATTATATCATGTACTTGATATTAAAATAAGTATATTTGTCATATGAAGTGAATTTTTAAGCATAATTCTTTTTAATAAAGGTAACCTGCAGTCAATGACATCATCATACATACACACGATCCAACAGCGGAAGGTTTATTTACAAGAAGCCATCATTACGTTCATCAAAAGGATTCGTAGAATGGAGTGTTTTACATTCCTTGTGGACCATCGCTAACTGCGAGTATTAAATCAGACAATGGTAACAAGCATGGTATATTCTCAACGAAAAATGGCTACGAAAACCAACAGTAAAAATGGCCTGGTACACAATTGGAATGAAGAGTAAAACCTGGCGAGAGTTAACGCGTAATATAAGTTGACCTTCCCAATGTTTTCGAGCGAAATAAATCGGGGCCTCGTGGAACGCAGTGAGACAAAGCCGTCTTTCCGTTTGAGGAAGCGGCCTGCGCAGTTCGCCTCGGCCACGCCGCTCTCCCTTCTCCGAGTCTCTGAGCTGACGCATGCTGAGAATCGCCTTGCGTCCATCTGCCCCTGAGTAGAAGGTTCAGGAGCGCTCTAAACACACGTGTGCGCCGTTGATCGTGCCTCTGCTAACGCCTGAAGAGGAACGTCGTGTCGTTTCAGTGGTGGATTCAAGGGAAGGGGGCTTGTGGACCTTGTTTGCTCCCTCCCAATCCCAAATGTTGTTTTGTATTTTTACTCACTGTATTCAAAACAATAACCACATATTCGTCGCATCATTTCACGTCATATCGAAAGGAATATTCCCGTTGTGATATTTTTCATTTGAAGCCATCAAAATAAAATAAAATAAAAAAATTAAAAAAAAATATTTATGGGGAGCAGGGTTGTAACTGAAATTGCATTCCTTCCCCTCATATACGTATTGTGATACACGATTTTGGAGTCACTCGCGAGTCGAGTGAACGGTAATGTGAAAGTCATTACTTTCCAGGCAGCTGTGGAAAGGAATTTCCGATAAATTACCATTATCACTAAGCACCTTATTTAATACTTTACAAATATTTAGGGATTTCTAAATGATAACTCTTATTCCCTCTTAGGAATTTGCAATTCCTCTAACAACCGCCAAATGAAAATAAAAATAAAATCTTTACTTTTTTTTGTTCATATTCGATATTTTACAGACGTTACGTTTTGTAGTCGGAGTGCCAATGACGATTACGTTGAATAAAGAGGTTAAGATTTTGCTTAAGATTGTAACAATTTAGTAAAACATACCGAGTAAAATGACTGTACACTTATGCCTGATCCAACTGTAATGAAAGTTTTCCCAAGATAATGACAGCCTCAGCAACGTAATATTCCTGGTAAAAGGAAGACCAATATTGTTACGAAATGGGGTATCCCTTCTAGTGACAAAACTCTTGGTGATTAAAGGCACGTACCAGATACTCAGAAGTATGTAAAGTTGTTTTCTTCGGGTTGGTGAAGTCCACCTTTTATTGCCACAGACGACTGTACAGAAAATAACAAGATTCTAAAGAGAAGGGCAGTGATTTTTAATGACAATTCTTAACATACATTTCGAAGAAATATGTTTCTTACATTAACTCTGATGACGCACTTGCATTTAATTAAAACTCAACAACTCTCTCTTTGAAAACAAGGAGAGTAATTGTCTCTGATTGTACAGAATGGCCATTGTTATTTGTGTGTGTCTCCTACATCAACTCGCGCTACCCAGCCCACTACACGAGATCAGCCACTATCGATTACCTTATATCACTAACACCACGTCAACCATCCTCTATTTCATCACCACATACAAAAAATTACCTTTCGCAGTTGCACTTCTGAAAAAATAGACCAACGCAATGTTCTTCGCAATGACGCAATGTTCATCGTTATTCTTTTTGTCGCCACCTAGCACGCGCAGTTGATGTCCGTGCCTTCAGGCAGTCCCTGCGTGTGCTGTTGACAGCTACGTGCGCTTTTGATGTTCCGCCTTCGGGCACGAAGTGCGACCAATGACGCGTGCTTTCGCTATTTCATAACTGACGGTTACGATTCCGCAAGAAAAGTAACAGCGCCAAAAACTTCGCCCCGAACGATTGACCGCGCCGATGTATCCACTCGCAACCAACGGCGATGACTAAAAAGAGTGCGATGATCATCAACACACGATGGCATTCCTGAACGCAAGTGTAAGACTATTAGCTTGGTGGAATCATTGTCCTTTTTTTCAATTAGCTAAGTATTCTGTGAAATATTTTCACAGGCAACGCAAGCAATTACAATATTAGATTTATTACTGCATTCTGTCACTAGAACACATGCGTCGAATTATAGATGAATGTTTCTTGTTATATTGTATTTCTTGAGTTAATTGTATTTTCACGATAATGGAAATTTTAATTTCACATTCATATATTTCTTAATTAGACAATTGCCTAAACAAAAATGCAAAACATCTATATAGTTTGGAAAAGCGAACATATTAAACAACATGGATACTTAACTAGTGTTATAAATAATAATAATAATAATAATAATAATAATAATAATAATAATAATAATAATAATAATGTGATAGTAAGTCGAGGAAGAAAATAAAAAGAAAAGAAGAAAGATTAAAACACAAAGGATGAAACGTTAAGAAGTCAAAATAAAAAGAAATAGAAATAGAAAAGAAAATAGAGAAAGCTATTGGGGAGAGACAGAAGAATAAAACAACGAAATGAAGTGGGGGTGCTAAACGGGATCTGAAGGGGGTGCGGGCGCATCGGACTTCCACCCCTCTCGACGGAAGAAGCTTAGACTAAGGAGGTACAAATCATCACTCTGTGGTAGAAACCCTCGTTGGCCGAGTGGGCTCTACTTTTTGAGAATGAGTAGCCAGCCACCGGGAGCCATTCCCCTACGTCGATGCCGAGAGGGCCGAGAATGCCGAGAGGGCCGCAACTACCATAAAGCTCATTGATGCTCATTTTCAACGAGTAGTTTCTCGAGTTGTCAGGAAATAAAAAAAAAATAATTATAAGAAAATATTTGAAGCACTAGCATTTATAAATGCAACAGTGTATAATAAATGCCCGTAATATAAATATTATTGCCGGGAGAAACATTTAAAATACCAGAAACACAATTACCGAGGGCCTTCCTAGTACATTACACCATCTACGGAGGGGACAATATCTTCCGACGGTGCTTTCTCGCTCGTAGCCAGTGGTGAACACACAAATCGACTATGCACGTGCTTGCGGCCTTCAATAATATTTTAAAGGAACTTTTACTACGTAAAAATATTTTAATCCGGTGTGTCACGTGTTTAAATAGCAAAGATTTCTAGTTCAATTTCATAACCATTTTGATTACGTCCGTACGATCAGTACTTCCATATCATGAGAGTTCACGCGTAGGAATGTTCGACAGCGTCGTTCGAGATGGGAGGAAAGGCAGAGCAGGCGGCGGAGGCGCTGTGGGCGCGGGGAGGGGCGTTGGGGGTGGTGCTGACGTCGCCCGCGCGCTGCAGCGTCGCCCTTGGGCGCGGGCACAACCCGCCCGCCACGTGCGCCTCCGAAGGCGGAGGAACTGGCCTCACCGAGAAGCTACGGCTCAGCGCGCCTACGCCGGCTCGCTTTCAGAAGACCGCCATTTAACCCCAGGCACTGACGTGTCTCGGAATGCCGATGCTGTGTCACGTGCCCGTACTATATATGCGCAAACCTTATTTATAACGTAGAAAAGATGTACATGAAGGTCTTGCTAAGATGTTAACATGCATAGTGTTTAGTCAAGATAAAGCTTCGGTCAACCTCGTTGGCCTCTCTGGCAAGTAAGATCGGGGTGGGGTGGGGATTAATATGGAGAGTTTAATGCTAGCATCTCCGCGGAATTTTAGTTTCAGTCACAACCATTTTTACTTTCTCGCGTACTAGATACGTAGTTTAGAGAAAGTCATGTAATGCTGCAGCGAAAACGGCGATTTTTCGGCAGAAAATTTTTTATTGTAGATCCCTGATACTGAAAACGTGAATAATTCTTGTTCCTGGAACTAGTAAATTACTTCTTCTAACTCGTGGTGTAGACAGAATCCACGCTTTGTGGTTCCTTCTTACCGATACGTTGGTTTATGGCAAAACGTCCGTGCGTCCTCCCCTCTGCCCCCGTGTCTGCAGATGACTGTGAACAACGCTTGCGGCTAAGCAGTAAGCAGAATTTTTATCAAAACTGATATGGCCATATCAATCTGGCTGACGTTGCAGCTTCTGAATTTGAAATCGAATTATAAGATGACATAAATTCCATTTTGCTCTATTCTTAGGTTTTCCAAAAATTGCAGAAATGTAATTTTTGTATATCTTTCTCTCACATCATAATGTTTACATTACCGGCAATGTGTATGCATTATTGCATTGTTGAGTACATGTGTTTCAAATTGTCTTATGAAGTTTCTGGATTTCTCATAAGTTTTCTGTGAAAATGAGCTCATAATTGCGCATGTTTGAAAAATCTCAAAAGCCATTTTCTCAAAAATCGCCTGAATTTTTTCTTTAAATATTTTAAATACATAGCACTAAATCCAGTGAAAAACATGATATCAACGTTCTTTTGCTGTTTTCCTTTGTTGTTGTTGTTGTTGTTGTTTACAAAAACCCATACATGTATTTTTTAATTGTCTCGTCATTAATATTTGTATTACGGACATATATTATACATTGTTGTATTTGAAAAATACAAGTGCTTCAAATGATTCCTAATAATTATTACTTACCTCTTGACAACTCGAAAGTTTTGGGTGAAAATGAGCTTCAAAATGAGTATTTTGAGAAACTCTTAAACGACATATTCTAAAAAAACAGCATGGAATTTTTCAATGAAAAGTGCGTGTAGGACCAGATTTTACCCTTGTAAAATATTTTTAGTCATATTTCGATTCTATTGCTTCAAATTTTTCAGTAAAAATTGCGAAGAGAACAAAATTTTCTCCCTTCTAAAATAGATATTCTTAAAGTCATATTTCGATTCTGCTATTACGGATTCGAAAAATTGAGAAAACACGAAATAAAATGTCTTTAAGACGCCAATAGATGGCAGCTGAGAAGAGGGTGGGTCTAAACACAAAAGAAGGCCCAGACTTAAGATGTAAGGAAACTAACGAGTACGAGAAAGTCTGCTCCATTCTATACACCACTAGTTAATATTTTTTTTAACATTGCTCTTATTTCACTCAAATATGCTCGAAAACTACTATAATTGTCAAAAATGCATTTAACGCTAGTGAAATTAATTATCCAGAACAAACTTAATTTTAAAAAATTGCTTTCTTCGATATTAAAGGAAAATTTCGAGAAAATGCAAATTTTTGTAATTTTCGAAAAATTGAGAGTTAACAGTGATAATCGAACTTATTCTATCTTTATAAGAGTATTTCACCCTATTCTTTCAAGAAATGTAAAGCAAAAATTTGAAGCAAATAGACAAAAAAAATTGAAAGTGTCATTTAACTTCCCCTCCGAAATTAGAAGAATTTTTTTCAAAGTCGTAGAGCTTCGGGGATGATCGACCGGTGAGGATTCATTTGAGAGGGAAAATCATGTAAATAAATAAATTTAGTCGCTAGTGTTCACGGTCAGATCGGACGTTATGAAAAGAAAACACTTTTTTGGTATCAGGGAATCCCAGAACGTGCATTTCGGTTGAAATCTCGAAATTCTCCGCAGCATTAAATAATTTTCTCTATACTGTGAATATTACACCATACGAGTAGTATATACGTACGTATACAAGAGAGTAAACCAAGCTTTGGGTCCTTTGTTGGGATAATTTGCTTGTATACTCGAACAACCTCATCTGTCTCAGCTCGAAAATGCGGTAGAGTTAATACGTATTTTATTATCAAAATGTAATGCTACAAAGGCTTAGAGTCGAAGCAGTATCTTCAAGGGCTTGTCTTTCCATTTGCATCCCGCTGGCTTAGAGGACGTTCCCCTTTAAAATAGCTGTTAAGGGCCAACGACTCGACTGCAGGCCTTGAATGCGCGAAAATCATTCTCTTCCGTCCACTTAAAAACAGCTCCACAAAGCGAATTGTCACATGCTCGTAGTTTTGCAAATATTGAGTCGCATATTGTATAACGTGTATAACTTTTTTGGGAAGTGGGAATTCTAGGACGTATTGTTTGAAATTGTATTGATAAATTAGATAGCAATCTTTAACGGGCTAATATTATAATTTCTTATCCTTCACTTTAAGTACATTCAAATTTTGTTTAATAAAATGTTAAATGATACTGAATGAAAACTACATTAATACTTTAGATGTTTTCAGGTCCATTATTTTTGCTTTTGTGACTGACATAAGGAAGACTCGACCGTTATCTATGTTTCAAAGTAATTACGATAAAATCGACTAAGACTAAAGGAAATCATTAGCTTCAAAAACATTTAATTAGTAGGTTCCAACAGATGTGGAAAGAACATAGCTTCTAAGTAATAATTTGACTTCAACCTTCCACAAACAATATTGTGGAGAAGTATAGAAATTTCATGAGTATTTCCTGCACAAAAGAAAACAACAGGAAATGACAAAGGTTACAAGAACCTAAAAACCACCTTTAATATGTAATTGAGAGATTTAATTACAAAGTAAAAGGAAAATAGTGATGAGTTCGGAGAATTGCTTGAAGCTTTTCCACCTCAGTCCGGATATTGCTTCTCTTAGATAAGCTAGTGCAACTTTACGACACTATATAATCGCACGTCTTTCAAATGACCCTTAGGGAGGATTATGGGTGTATAGTAGTAAGAAATTACAATATACCAGAATCTAAGAGTATTAATACAAATTAATGATGGCTATAAGATACAGCGTTATACTTGTTTTGGACTCCGAGAAACGGATAATGAAATTAAATTCACATCTTTTTGAAACTGTGAAAGGAAAAGTAATTATGTTCGTACATGCTGATGCGATCTCGCCCACGTCTGTAAGAAACGCCTTGTTTGAACTTCAAAGGCTAAAATTCGTATTTACTTTTTATTCAGGACATACGAAAATAATAGATTCAACCTTATGTCTCTGCATTTTCCCGCGTATTTACTCATCTAATCTCGTTTCATGTGTAAACAATGATTCGATTAATTCCATTGTAAGAGCTCGCTGTATTCGTGTTCTCTTCTACTTTGACCCGACGATCAGCCAGTTGAATGACGTAGCTCCTTTCGTGTCCAGTCCTTCGACATATAGCAAAACGAAAAAGGCCACGGAATCAGATCCGCGTTTGGAAATGAATAAGAGGCAAGTTTGTGCCCAGCGCTCTCTGCTTACGAATTAGAGTGTGACCTTGCACGGTCATCCAGGGAAAGGACGGCTTCGTGTGTCTGACATACGAGTCACGTGTACACTGTTTCTTATTAAATTTCTGTCCAATGTTTTTATATAAACATATGTTCTATAAATGGAGCGTTTCCTTTATTAACGGAAACAACGATTTGGTCACCTCCCCAAACTCTTTTTAAAGCGAACTTTACGAAGTATTCGTATTCTATAAATTGTATGATAAAGAAGAGTCAATTCAAATAATTCGATTAAAGGAAAAAAATATATTTGATATGGTACTGCGATAATACAGGCCCTGAAAACATGATAAATATGAAATCACTTTAATGGTCCAAAATTAGAGCTCCAGCCTGCTTATCTCTTGAATAATCCGCTGAATAATATTCAATATGCATAGGCTTGTAAAGCCTAAAACAAGAGGGATACAATTATCTTTCTGGGCCCACTTTTCCATTACTATTTTCTTTACTTCAGTCAAACGAGTATTTTACTAGTAAACAAAAACACACCACAGGGAAAATATAATTATAACTTCAATGATATAATTAATAAATACAATTAATTTTATGTTAAAATATTAACAGGATCGCCAGATGACGTGGAGAGACCTTTCACGCAAATATCGCATACAGATTTCCCAAACTGTGTAAAGAAAGGGAGAAATCTGGAATTGAAGGTGGATGAACGGAAATAAATTTTTTTATTACGTATATGCTACAGGACCCTTTTGAACATTTGGAGGGGGGAGCACAGCCTCCTGGCCCCGTTAACGTACACCTATGTTAATTCGATAGATTATTACAATCGGGTCTTCGATTGGAATCCTACGAGACTGAACTTTTTGCGAAACCTCTACTCTCATTTTCAGATTAAATACTTTATTTTTGTGAAAGCAATGCATTTTCTTTCTCATTCGCAGTAGAGTGGAATGCTGTGAACCCGTATTTGGCGTGCGCATGCAGCGTATAGTGTGCTAGCAGTACAAGAGTGCAGCCTAAACCTGGGACGAAGCCAATGCCTTGGGCAGTTCTGGCAGCGCGAAACAAACACCCCCTCGCCAACTGCGAAGATGTTTGGAATCGCAGCTTTGCGAACTTTCCGCGTGTTTTCCGGGAAATGACGTTTCAGGAGCAAGAGGGTCAGATCACGGCACGTAATATTAGGGAACGTCCCTGAGAACCAGACTTAGGTTTGTAATATTTGATTGTAGGATGGACCAAAATGCCAATAAATAGTTATTTACGTTACTTTCACAGCTAATTAGTCATTGACATAGGAATACAATGTTAACGAACGAGGCGATAATAGAAGCGGAATCCGACATTTTGAAATGAGGACGCTAAAGACACATCCGTACGAGGTAGTTAATACCAATTCATGGAAACTTATTGTCATGGGATCGTTCTCAATAAGCAAGGCGGCAATGTTGTTTCATGCCGTCAGTGTTGTGTTTACTTATCAGTTCTCAGTTGTTTTATATGGCGATGATTTCTTTGCCGTACGAGTTCGCAAAGTAAAATTTTACAATAAATAAACAATGAAATTAGGTAATAGATTTTATGTATTAGTGTTGAAAAAATTTGGATCCCATGCCACATCTAGATGCTTCGTCCCTTTCCAACTTCTCTTCTCCGTCAGTGTATTTATGTGCAGAGAAATGAAATCACATCCACATAGAGAATCGAGACAGAAAAATTAAATGAGTTGATGAGGAAAGCATAATAACTGTGAAATAAGAACATAGCTATTTTTACCGAAAACCTGCAAGAATACGCCGTTTTGTTTTCTTCCCTAAGAGAGATCAATATTTGTGACCTACGTGTAGGGTGGTGGTGCTAATTTCGACCCAAAATCCGATGAACAAATACATCACTTACCAGTCAAGAACGATCTACTATTGAAGTTTTGACAATACAAAACGTAGAGAAAAAATATCTCGCGAGAAGATAAGAAATTATGAATCTGAGAACTGTAGAATTAGTGAGAACGAATCTTGCACAACAATATTAAAGAATGAAAATTAAAGCTTTAAAAAGCACGGGCGGCAGTGCCCACGGAGACTGAAAATGGCGGACGCACCATGTGGGTCACGGAACGAGAATTACCTCAAACTACCATGTGAGTTAACTTATTAAAATTCTAATTAAACCTGCCTGCAAAAAATGAAATGCAAAGTTCGTATGAAATAAACACATTAAATGTCTTCAAAAATACGGGTTACTGATATTTTATTTAACACTCTTTGTCGTAAAGAATGTACAGATGCGTTAATTACAATTGTCGCAAATGATGCCGCATCATCGCAAACGATTTGATTTTAAAGATTAGATTTTTAATAATTTTATGTAGTGAGTGTAGAAGCCCGTTTGCCTTAATTTTCATTAACGTGAGGATTGACGTACTCATATTTCACTTAATCTCTTTATATATTGCGTCATGTCTGATGAATTCTGTAAGAATTATCATAATAGTAGTAGTGAGAATGAAGGTCGAAAAGTAACCAGAAATTTACTTTCTTGGTAAAAGGGATACATGTCCCCTGTACGATGAAAAGAACCAGGCACAGTTCTAAGCGGAGAAGGAATAATAATAATAATAATAATAATAATAATAATAATAATAATAATAATAATAATTAATAATAATAATAATAATAAATAATAATAATAATAATAATAATAATAATAATAATAATAATAATAATAACAATAATGAACTGTTGATGACTGAAAACACGTTGCCTGGTCTGACGAGACTCGTTTCATATTGTTCCGAGTGGATGGACGAGTACGGCGACGACCTCATGAATCCATAGACCCTGCATGTCAACAGGGTACCTTTCAAGCTGATGATGGTATGGGGCGTGTTCAGTTGTAATGATTGGGACCCCTAATACGTCTGGATAAGTCTCTGTCAGTTGCCACGTACGTAAGCATCCTGTCTGATGACCTGCACCCATTCATATCCATTGTGCATCACGACTGACGTAGGCAATAACTGCAGGACAAAGCGACAGACCACACGTCCAGAATTGCTACAGGTGGATTCAGGGACACTCTTCCGAATTTAGACACTTCCACTGGCCACCAAAATCCCTAGACATGAACATTATGAGCATACATGGAATGCCTTGCAATGTGGTGTTCAGAAAACATTTCCACCCACTCGTATTTTTAATGGCCAGCCCTGCAGTATTCATGGTGTCCAGGACTAGTTCAGACATTAGTCGAGTCCATGCCACGTCGTGTAGCGGCACTTCTGCGTGCTCGTGGGGGCCCTAATCGATATTAGGCAGGTGTATCTTTTTTTGGGCTCTTCAGTATATAAGGTAGAGGAATCTAAGCCTTCTAAGTGTGATGTCAAAAAGATGGCCACCATCACAATGGGTTGAAATATAGGTGGCATTGGTAGAATCATTAAGTGCCGAACCAGTAAACATTTAATTGAATGTCCATGAACATTTATCCTGTGGATTGCAGAAAGAGGAACGTTTCTTTGAAGCCTGCAGTCTAAAAATTTTAGATTTTAAGGCTCTAGAACGCTTTGTTTAGGAGTTATTTAACGATATAGCTGAGAGAGTGCTGCAGGTTTCATTTGACATGAATATTTGAATGCAGTTTTTAAACAAATCCGTCATCTTTTTAAAGTCAAAGTGCAATTCGTCACATATCCATGAAATTCTCTTTCTTTATAGACCTCATTTATAAAAATCATTTGCTTGTGGTAGGCGCAAAAGGTTTTTGTACTACTGAAAGACAATAGAATAGGAGACGATTTTAGGTTCCACAAGTGGTAAGATAGTGACACGATCGGTTGGATATGAAAGAGAAAAGTTTCGGGGTTGACGGCTGCCAACGCAACCCTTTGGACGCTGATGTATTGAAAATTGCCTATTATTCAGACGCAGTGATATCGACCCTTTAGAGAACAAGGTACCAACTGAAAACGCTAATAAAACGACTTATTAGTGTGATAAGGTTCTTTCCGACTTCTGCTTCAAGATATTATTTTTGCTGCAATCTGTGGACAAATACCCACTGAAACTTCAACATCAATTATTCGAAATTGCTGAAATTTTACTCGAGGTCTTGTCTTTTCAAAGGATTGATATGCTTAACTGAGTTAATCGGGAGGCGGGAACCTTGAATGTTCTCAACCGTGCGTCAAATAAAAGTATACGACGGGATTCACCAATCCTCAGTGACACGTTCTCTGTGTTGCCTGAAACAGCATTAACCAAATTATTCCATCAAACGAATGATTTACTTATATTTGATACTAATTTTCTTTGAACGGTCTAATTTGCTTATTGCACATTCACTGTAACTTAACTGCGCCGAATTTCGCAACTGTTTCCCGTCTTTACATTTTTGTTTAACCAATAACATTTTTACTGAAAAAATCAAATACAAGGATTGATATAAAGCAGAGAAAATAAAAACACACAATTGCAAATACATATACACAATCCAAATAGCAATGCTTACACATAATTCCAACAAACACATAACGTATCCATACAAATATACAATTCCATACGTATACATAATCCAAATGACATTGAATTGAATTAATCCCTTATTTTACGTGGCGAGACTCAGGCCATGAGGCCTGCTCTTCCGTTTGACCACGCACATTTCGCTACGCTCCTTTCACCAACCACCAGATAAAGGTGGTATTTCTTGGGCGAGAAATAGGCTTTTTGAATTTAGCTCAGAGGCGTCATTTAGGCTTGAGGATCTTTCACATGCAAGTAAATCTAACATGGGACAGCCGGCTTTACTTCCCCTCCGAAGGAAGGAGTACGAAGGATTTTTTTCGCCCTTAAAAATCCACGGTTTGAACCCGCCAACTCGGGTACAACAGTCCGATACGCTAACTTCACCATCGCCGCGCGCATTCTCAAACTACTATAGACCAACCCACCCATGTGAAAGAATCGCTTGCATTCGCAGCCGTCAAGCGTTGTAAGGCCACCGGAAGCCACGCACCACGTCTGCAGCGCGCGTGCGCAGCGCACGCGGGACGTGTAATTTCGTGCGAGCGCGCGCATGCCGCTCGTGGGAAAGGTCGCACTCGGCGGCGCTTCGCCTCGCGCGCGCGCGCTCGGTCGCTCGTGGTTCCGGCGCCCTCCACCCAACCACCCTCCCCCGCACTGGAGCCTCTCGCGCTCGTTGAGATGCAAATGGAATGCGGCGCACCGCCTGCCCCCGACCGGACGCGGCTTTTCATCGCGAATTACTGCCGGTTGCTCGGGAACGGAAAAGGGCGTGCGGGGAAGTCGCAACCAGCGTATGAAGACGCACGAAAAAAAAACAAAAACAAATGCTATATGATGAATAAACATTATTACGGTGTATTCATATGGTTAGAAATTAACTTTATGAATTTTATCTTACACGTAACAGTTGCACCCAAAGTGTAAATTTTATTTGTTTGTTTGTTTGTTTTTGTTTGTTTTTGTTTGTTTTTGTTTGTTTTTGTTTGTTTTTGTTTGTTTTTGTTTGTTTTTGTTTGTTTTTGTTTGTTTATTTGTTTGTTTTTGTTTGTTTATTTGTTTGTTTATTTATTTATTTACTTATTTATTTATTCAATCATTTATTGCTTAGCGCTATCGAGCGCGTCAATATGCGGAGCGCGCTATCGAGCGGATATGTTTATTAATCCCGTGAGTATAGTACATGTTATTTTCAAGATAGCAGTGGTTTTCCTCCCCCGCTGGAACGTGAGATCCGTCGCAACCTTATCTCTTACGCCGTTAATATTTACATTACCGGCGATTTCTATTCATTATTGTATTTGTGAGTAGATGTGCTTGAAATTAATTTCAATGAATCGAAAACCCACCTCGTTGACACGTGGGGCTCAAGGTATCTTCTCAAGTCAGGCACCGCCTCTTCCGGGACAAGCTCTGCGCTCTTGATTAGTTCCCGACATAAACGACGTGGAACTCTGCATGTTGGCGTAAGTATGAGTAAGGGGTTAGGATAGGACAAGGAAAAGGTAGGAAATATCGCGTGCGGTCCGTGGCCCGTTTTTTAGGGCATTTTTTAATTATGTGTGTTTGTTATTTACTTCACAGAATTATTTGCAAATTTTTAAATGCAAACGTTCCTTGTTATTCTTATTTTGATAACCATCACAGTGTTCAATATCGCAGTATCGCTCAGGAATCCACGGACTCCACATTTTTCATGCTATTGGGCCTCGTATACATGATCAGCTTCTGGTGGGGACTATTACAGTAGAAGAATGATTTAACTAATTCCAGCGAATGCCTTTTCGTCGACTGTCGAGAAGCGAAGTGAAAAGTGCCACTCCTTCATGTAACCTGACAAGAGGGAAAGTGTTTGCGGACCTCAGGACACAGTTCGAAGCCCACTCGGCTCTCTTGGGCAACCTCGCACACACGCGCGAAATCGGCGACAATACCAAACGAACAGGCAAGTGACATCAACCGCACCTTGACACACTTTCTGCTGGGGAGGTGGAGCGACCTCTCTCGCCTTTGGACTCGCCCACGTTCGTCCATCCGCCATTCCACCACATATTCAACTGCCAACTCTGCCTCCCGCCACGTCACCCGCCCAGCCAACGTCACCGCGGCAACCACTGGCACAGACAACCCGTCCCCTCATCAGACCTTTGAACCTGACCGGTCACTTGCACTGCTACTTTACTGGTCAACCCGCCTGTAATCGGTCCACTCAATATTATTTTCAACCTACCCAGCTACCCGTTGGCCAAGCTAGCAGCCCGCTCGGACACTTACCCACCTATCCACCTATTGACCCACTTGCCGTAAACAAATCCCTTCGGCGTGCATAGTCCGCACTTGTCGAATAACTGTTCGGCTGCACGAGTACTTGTCGGCTTCGCGGTCCCAAACTGATGCAGACTAAAGATATTCTACAGATGTCTTTACTGACTCTGAAGTCAATTGTGTTGGGGTCTTGTCTGAGACTTTTAGACCACCTTATGACGCCGATCACTTGGACGCTTCGGCCACTGTAGCCTTGGTCTGGGCTGAATCAGACAGCCAAGGCTATTTCCATGACCCTGCCCGCAACATCACGACTCTTACATTTGATGGCAATTGTGGCCTGCCACACTCTAGCAACAGCTTTTTATTGCCTTTATTGTACCTTAGTTAGGAAATTAAATTTGTTCATATATTATTTATTAGTTGCAATAAATCTTCTACATGGGCAGTTCTGTTGCTTGGCCTTCTTTTGAACTGTAACTGAACGAGCAATAGGAAGTGGGAGAGTTAATTTATTGAATTACTTCATCAGAGCCATTTGTACGAAAACATATTCAAAGAATGAATTATTGCATTTCTAGTTCGATCTAGTCTTGTCGGATTTGAACTCTCCCATTAAAATGGAGACTTTGCATGCTTGTGCTTGCTTTATTATACTATGTGTAACTTGTAAACTTTTGTATCGTGTATTTGATTGAGAGCTTTTCAATAGAGAAAAACATTATTGTAGCCATTGAAGGATTATTTTTCAAATGATAAAAGTCAACAGTTACACGAAGGAAAATTAATAAAAAAATAGACACTTCGCAAAGGTTGTTTAGTAGAAAAGCACTAATGGTTTATCAAATCTGAATCAAATATACAATATTGCAATGACAACTAAGTTATTAATATGTTGAAATCTTCCAAAGGGGTATCTCCCATAGAATAGTAAATATTTTCAGTCCAAGGCGAGACGTAAACGTCAGGAATGTTAAATCCATGAATTCCGGCGCAGCAAGAACAACAAACTATGACGCGACATGTCTGTATCGTGAACAGCTCAAATATTGAATCGTTGGACGTTGAATGTTTTCAGGTATCTGCGGCGAAAGCTGTACATTTCAACTGTATGTTTTTACGAACTGTCTGTATCTTCTTGGGTCACATGAATAAAAATGTGATATTACTTCTTTATGGAGTTTTAAATTCAATTATTACAAACTATAAATAAAGAATGTGAGCAATTTCCGCTTTGTGAGTAACTGCTCTGCCGAAGATCAATTGCTTACTTTTCGCATTAATAAAATCGAAAATTTCCTTCCAGTGCCCAGCATTTCATTGAATTTTAGGAGTATGTGACTCAAATTGTAATATGTTATGAATTAAAAGTTACTTTAGTATTTTGCTGGTTGCTGATTTCAATGCCCTCTTCATCTGAACTGCTCATCTCCTTGAAACACAAAAACACGAAGCACAACGCACGACTACTGTACAAGTTATCATGGTAGGCACGGTAGGCAGCGTCAGGAATAAGTATTCAATTTAATCACGAATTTCTATTATAATATTCTAGGATTACGAATCAGAATATGACAAAACATGTCTGCAAGTGATCTTTTTATCAGATTTAACATTTTGATCATTCTCTCCTCTGTTCTGCATTCAAGTGTTTTGGTTGCAAGTTGTTTGCAATACTGACTTAAGAATGATTAAAAACAAAAACAAAAAAAACATTCGCTTTCTCCTTGGCAACAGAGCGTTTGTGATATCATTGAAGAGTATACACAATGTCTCTGTGAAGCTGTTTGCCAAATTATCGAAGCTGTCCCGGATCCAATATCAGAAGCCACGAGGGTAATGCCACTTAGCTGTAGAAGAGATGTTCTGACTCCGAGCGTCAACAGTGGAGGCCCTGACGATAATGGGATTGCCTTGTTTGGGAGAGAAACTCGAGAGGGCTTTGGAAAAACAATGGAATAGTGCAGCGATGCCGATCTCATGGCTTGGAAAGTGAAACGGCTCACGTAATTAACTGCCACAAAAAACATTTTAGGAACTAACTGTT
This sequence comes from Gryllus bimaculatus, assembly GCA_017312745.1. Lineage (NCBI taxonomy): Eukaryota > Metazoa > Arthropoda > Insecta > Orthoptera > Gryllidae > Gryllus > Gryllus bimaculatus. Next base: position 500,708 of record BOPP01000157.1, read on the forward strand.
ATTTGCTCGTCTTGTGAAGAGCAATGCTGTTTGAACTCTAACAAATCAGTAACTGGTTGTATATATGTTAATTATTATTCCATAAAATAGAAACAGTAGTGATTAATACATATTTATGACAAATTTGCTAATTTTAATCTGAAGTATAGAACTTAATTAAAGAGCAGTCCGACTAGCAGCATTTTTTTCTTTCTCGTATACGTACGTATATACGGAATAATATACGTAGTATAGAGAAATTTGAAATGCGATGTCAAAACACGGCGATTTTTCGACAAAAAACTCGGACCTTGATTCAGAGAAAGCTGATAAACCTTGTTCCAATACGTAGTAAATTATTTGTTCTAACAAGTTGTGTAGTTAGAATCCATATGATTTTTTCAAAATTAATGTTCCTAAGTAGATCTGGCCTCACTCGTAGCTCTGAGACTTTGAGAAACATTCTTTCCAACATGAGGATATTTTTCATGAATTGGGACATAAAAAAATCCACAAAAATAGGTCCAATTTTTGCTTTATTAATATATTTTTGTGTAAAAATAGAGTGAAATGCACTTATAAACTTGGCATTTTCGAAAACTACAGATGTTTGAATTTTTTCAGCGTTTCCTGCATCTGCAATATTAAAAATGAGATTTTTTCTTCAAATGAATTGTGTTCTCCATATATCGTTTTTCATTAACGTCATGCACATTTTTTGAAAATGGCAGTCGTTTACGCACAAAATTTGAATTAAATATGGGCGATATTAAAAAATATCATAAACAAGAATTTCTCAAAAACTGCTCCAAAACTTATATTTAAACTTCAAGTGGGGATAGTGCTAAATTTACTGAATAAAATGAAATAAGTCCCATTTTGATGTATTCTTTTTTTAATTACACCAATGTAATTTTTTTATATATTTCACACGTCATTAATATTTACAATACCGGCTACTTGTAAACATTTTTGCATTTGTGAGTACATGTGCTTCAAATGATGTTTTATAAAGTTTCACCAAAACTGAAGTTTTCCTTACTCCATTTTTAACGGAAAATGCTAAATGGACTGAGTATACTGCCATATTGATGTATTATTTTGTTTTTCAAAAATTACACAAATTTTTTTTTTTAATATCGCTCACGCCGTTAACATTTACACTATCGGCGATTTATATACATTATTTATTTGTGAGTGGATGTGCAAAGGAATGTTCTCGAAAACCCAAAACAGTTTTCTGTGAAAAAGAGCTTCAAATTTAGAGTTTACAGTATCACTTATACGACATTTTCTCAAAAACCGCTTCAATTTTTTTATGAAAAAATACACACGAGGCAATATTTTACTTTTCTATAATATTCTTAAAGTTATAATTCAGTTCTACCAATAGGAGACAGAAAATTGAGAAAATGTGAAAAAATGTACTTTGGACGGCGATAGAAGACAACTGGGCAGAGGCTGGGTAAAACCGAAAAGCTAGCCCAGACAAAAACAGCAACAAAAAAACAAGTAGTACGAGAACGTCTGTGCCATTCTGTAATACCACTAGTTAACTCCACCACTCTATGTTAAAATTTTAAACGGTGGTATCTCTATCATACGGAAATAAATGAATTTGCTGCATAACTGGTAAATTGTGTCACAACAAAATCCTCCTATTTGCATCGAAAGAAACTGTCTTATTAATGCAATAGCCACAAAACTACCTCATCATAAGAATCTCACATAAGCCCAACGTTTCATCTTTCTGACTCGCATGATTCTGCTCGCACAAAAATGAAGACGCACTGTAAGTGAACTAAGTCAGCTGATATAGTTCACTGTAGCTCTGGAGTTTTCTCTCATTCTTGAGGACAGGAAATATTTATTTTATTTAATATGCGAATTTATAGCTTAGTTCCGCAATTTTATGATTTTCGCCTATGCTAAAATTATAATTCTACAATTTACAATGTTTCACACACTTGAATCTCCTTTCTTTCTATTTTTATTTAATATTGTATATCAGCATAGTTCTCGGAATTGTCTCTTTCTCCTCGGGCTGGGCCTGCTCCTCAAGCTGCTTGCGGTTGTGCCCCTGGCTGCTGGCTTCGTGCCAGGGGCCGTTGGCGCAGTTGCGGGTCGTCGACAGTCAGCTGAGCGGGAAGACGTCACACCCATCCGACTTTCGCACTCACCCAGTGACCAACGCTCCCTCGCCGAAGGAGGAACAACAAGATTATCGCGCAAGTGAAAAACAAAATAAAAAGGTTGCTCTTAAACACAGTTATCTTCTGGGGTGCACTAATGACTGACATTCGCACATTCGCATTACTTGCGGTGCACTTTTCATCAACACTTTTTCTTAGAAAAAAAAACATCGTTGCAACCAAGCAGAAATGAACAAAGCCCAATAATTTCTATCAAATTTAACAGAACGCTAAGTTAAACAATAAGAATTAGAATATAAGCCCGCTCACAGAAACTAAAGTTTATGATGTGTCCGCCATATTTTAAGTGATGCTGAAATACAGACCAAAACCGGACATTCACCAATAATCAAAATCCTCTTTCATATAATACATGCACGTTACTTTTCATTACATTGCCAGATGACATCATACAATTAAATTCGATACAAACGTTTAAGTGCAAAGAAAAATATTATGTGCTGCATGACTGTTTCTTTGCATATTACAGACTACGGAATATAAACAAGGAAAATAATATTTATTTAAGGTTTACTACGTAACGGTTTTCTCAATACCCTTGCACGTCTCTCTGATTCTTTACGCACTCGGGCCTTTTGAATACTTTATGGCCAACTCTAATACCAACACAACAAATACGTTTTTATGGATTCGATGTAATAATGTTCAGATAAAAGCAAATACAATAAATAAATGGAATAATGCTTAAATGAGTAAAATCACTCGTTGTGTATCTGATTTTTCTTAATTGACGCGAATTTGCGATTTTGGAGTGTTCTCGTGAATTTATAATTGCCATCAGTCACCTATATTTCACTGTTACTTATCACATTTTTACTTTCTCGCACTTACTAACGTAAGAAGAGGCAGTATTGTAATCGTGCGCCGGAAAATGGCAAATTTTTGACACAAAAATTCTTATAGGCGGGCCCTGGTAACAAAAAAGTGGATAAATCCAGTTGATAAGTATGGAAAAAAATGCTCTAAAATGTCTAACGTGGTGTAGCAAGGATCCTTGTTTTTTGCGTCCTTCACACTGAAAAATCTATTGATGGCAAAACGTCTGTCAGCCGTTTGTGCATAACGCTAGCGTATAAACCGTTCAGCCGATTTCCTTCAGAATGGTTATTTCGCAATCGTTCTGGCTGATGACGCGGCCCGTGGAATTTGAAACCGATATTTTAATTTTTTTTGGGGGGGGTACTTGATTGGAGGGCCACTCGTACAAAATTTCCAAAAAATGGACTCAAAATCAAATTGTTTAATTAAATTTTGTCAAATGACTATTACAATGTGTTGTTTCACTTTACACGCAAGAAAAATTACAAAATGTTTCGAATTCCCATTTGAATCAGCAACGAACTCGTAAACCATAAAATTGTGTGTGAACCACGGGCGTTATTAGATGTTTTTGCTTCGAAGAGGTCTTTCAAACTCCAGGGTCTCTGTGTCGAGGGGTTGGAAGTCGCCGTCGGGGCACAAACATCTACTTTACAAACATCTACTATATCGAGATACATAAATAACTATTATTAATCTTATGTAATGCATTATTTACTATTTGTACTGAATAATTTCAAAAAGACTTAATACACCTGTGTCAAATAAGGACTTCTGCTTGCGGGTCAATGTCATCCATCAATCAAGATTTTTGACCAGTTTTCCTGATCCATTGAGCTAGTAGACCACTTTATCTGAGGTCTAAGTCAGATCATTCTCGTTTCTAAATGTTGTTTTTGCTTATACCACCAAATTTAGCATTGCTCTCACAGCTGAAGTACTGATTGGGAATAGAAGCTTAATGGAATTAAATGTTTGTAATTTTGTCTTATTTTATTTTAAAATTATTTTTTTAAATCATTATATTTTTAAAAAATTAATAGCTTTTGAATTATTTTGAAGAAAAATAAATGGCGGCTTTTTGCCTTTTTCGTTGCATAAAACCTTGTTTCCAGGCCAAATTCTTGTTGGCAAACTTGATATTCATTTTCAGCGACCCAAAAATATAGAGAAACAAAATATCAAAACTACATTAAACATTCTATTATTTTCTACCATTTGACTAGACTAAAATGCTTCTGAACATAAATGTTTGTACCTTCACTATATGCACATTTTGTTGAGCTCTAATTTCGCTACTTGTGGTAGGAGTAGAACTGGAGACGTGGTTGCTATTTTGTTACTGATGCTATAAAATATAATCTTTAGATTTTTACTGACGTTTTATATTATCCGGGAGTGAACATTTCTAATTTTCAAATGTTTATAACCTCACTCTGTTGATATCTTTATTCGTTCTTCAATTACGTATTCAAAAAGGATGGTTTTTCATCTAAAGTAAAGTGAAAACTGTCTAAGGACGTAATTGATTACTGGCTCACTTAGTATCTACACTTGTCCTTTCTGAATTTTCATTGCTTAATAAATCCTAATTTTATGACGCACTGGCAACTGGGTGTCATGATAACGGCCTTGTATGTGACCTAACTACCCGCATTAGTGTACTCTGCGATCTGTGTAACGGATAACCAGACACATTTCGAGCATTTAAAACCAATGATTGAGCATCAAACGCCGTGGCTTTTGACTCTAGGACTCGTGGCATAACGCCTCACCGTGTGTAAAATACGAAGAAAAATATTACTTAATAAACTAAATGCGCGAGAAAAATGGTCAACATTCTTGAGCGGTTTCAATGCTCCTAATTCAGTCAACGTTGCCAATAAAGATAGTTTCAAAATTTCCAAGGAGGTGTTATCGAGAGCACCTGTAGGATTTTATCCAAGGGGTGCTCCTAGATTAAAAACAACAAAACAACATCAAATCACATTTTAATGTAGTTTACTATCATTGGCTTCTTTGTAGTAATTTTAATAAGAGTTGTAGCTATTAAAATAGTGTATTATTTCTTTCTGTCCTTTATTTCTTCATTTTAACTCGTTTTGAGAGAATCCTTCTACATTTTTTCTCTTGTCTTTTGTCTTCTAGGCAACTGTTATTAATTTTAATATAATTTGGCTGTGATTTTCAAATAATATTAACATTGTAACATATCTACTTCATTGGATAAATTCAATTACACGCCCATACATATCCACATAGTTGTCTCGCAAAAATGTATAGCGAACGTAGTACAAACGTCATTCATTCTTCCATGAGTAGTATTAAATCTGTAGAAGCAATTTACTAAAATACCTTCTAACGGTTGAAGACTGTCAATCAAGGCTGAAAATCGTCATCACCTAAAAATATTTTTTTCAGAATTATGTTTACGTGTTGGGGCTTCGTATAAAAAACATCTCCATAGTTATGAGAGTTTTGCAATTTTGGTGTTAAAATCAACTAATAAAATATTTCCACTTCTTGTTTTTTTATGTCAAGCGTCAACGATGTGATTTCGTTTGAAACTTTTTACACTGCTTAAATGAAAATGAAATGAAATAGCTAAAGCTAATATCTGTAAAAAAATGGGATTCAAAATTTTCTTTGTCATTTCTTACTTAATTTTGTATTTGCTAAAATGGACATTGGAAAATTTGAAACTTTATTTCATGCATAAGATGAATGAATAATTACTTTAGATTATGTATCCCATATAATTACCCCAATGCCTTCTAAAAAAATATTTGAGCTGAGCATAAACGTTTAATCGTGAAGTATTTCCGATATACATATTCGAATATTGTAAATTTATCTCGCTGCCTCAACTGAATCTTGCTGCTTAGGAAGCTTATTCGCGGCTCAGGTGCAAAGAAGAAGTAGAGGAGGAGACGTCATTTGAGGGAGATGCACGTGCAACGTATTCATTGAAAATGTTCCAAACACCAACTCTCGTGCGTTACGTAATGCCCATTAACTTCCTGCTCATGTTAACATTGCGACACCGTTCTGCATATTCATTGTCCAAAACCATCACGATTTGTCTTGCCTGTTTTCGATTCATGGAAGCTTCGAACTAGTGGCATTAATATTAATGAAATAAAACTCACTGAAGCATCTCTGACGTACCACTCTATATTCGACTCTTCTGTCACTACGAGTACATTCTGAGAGATGTTCCCAATGCAATAGTCATCGCTTCCTAATGAGCCAAAATTTAATTTGTGAGAAAGTATAATTACATTCGGAAATAATACTTTGATGCAGTCAAAGATGTGAGTGAAGAGGTTTTAAAAAACGAACATCCCTGTCCCAGATTCTTTCGACTGAAGTGTTCTTATATTTCGTTTTTGACTTCACCTTAGAGAGTAAAGAAAAAATCCGGAGGAAGAGTCTGGGGATTCATTTTTGGGATATGGAGATCTCCTCTCGGTAATCTCTAGAAGCACGTACACCATACATTGTACTTCACCATATTTGATTTAACTTTTGATTGCATAAAAAAGCATTGCTTCCTGAGTTATTGCTCGATATGTTGCATTGCAATGTCGTCTGGACGATTACTGCGTATATTTTGTTACAATATCATTACTTGTCGACGAAAATTACGTTGCTTTTGAAGGATAGATTTATACTGAAATCAATACCTTATCATGCCACATCGTTTCAGGTAGCAGGATTTTACTGCGACAACTATTGAAATTTCCAGCCAAATTCTCCGACAATCATTAAGAAAATGAATACTAGAACACATAGCTACCATAACTGAAAAAAACAACAACTAAACATATACACGATTATCAAATCTGTATTCTAATGGAACACAAATTCTTTAAGTTTGAAGCCATACGTGTTAAGGGATTAGTACCAGGCGTCAACACGAAGCAGAAATTTCTTTCCTTTATTTCCGTACGTCTACGATGCAGGCTGGGTTGTGGAATCTTACGACACCGCTTACAGTACGTTAATACAGTATCCCGCCATTAGAACCGCGCCCACGAATCGACTAGGGTGGCCGAAATCGGTTTGGCGGTGCCAGGAAGGGTCGCGTGTTCGGAACCCTACGTTGACATGGGTGATCGATAGGTTGTTTGTTGTGGCTTGGTGGGACTCTCTCAATTAGGTATGGCAAAAACAAGTTTTTAAAACACCGATATTTTCGACCAGAGAGATAGATATTTTGTTTTCGATGTTTTCTTCACATCTGTATATTTTTACAAACACATCGATGTTGTCAAAAAAAGTTCTCATGATATGAATAAAATTTCCAGTATTTTAACTTTTTTACGACTTGCGAACATCAACAGCCGCTGACGTCTTCACTGTTATCGATCCCCTGATAACATGAAACCGATTTCTATTCGCAATAGTTCTTCAGTGTTGCCAATTTACGGGATTTAATTTGGAGGTTTATTCCCTGTTTTGGTAAATTGGGAGGGGGGATTTATCCAAATATCGACGTATCGATGTTGTGGTAAAATTTGCAATCACTACTGTCAATATACCTTGTATTATTTTCAACCCTCCTCCTTTCACTTATTGTCGGCCTGGTAGCTCATGGGCTTAGAGAACCTACGCTAGGTATTCATTGCATTAATGCTGTGGGTTCGAATTCCTCGCAAGGCGTGGGAGTGGTGTGTTGTAGAACGGTGCTACAAACTCAACCATCGTGTATCTCCTTCTAAAAAGCTACTTCCTTCCAACCCCGTCCTGTGAGAATCCTGGAAAGTGCCTTGGCAGTGATATTGACTGGCGGAGACGCGCCCGTGGGCTAACTCAAACGGCCGAGGCGCGAGAGGGTTCCATCCCGACAAGAGCTGAATGCCAATCCGAGAAGGGAGCGGGGCAGACGGTTTCAGGAACTCGCGACGCAGGAGATTGGCAATGTGTCGGGGTGGAAGGGGTCGCTGAGAGGAGCGAAAGGCTAAAACGCGACTTGATTAATACTTATTAACGCACCTAGTACAGAAAGACTCTTTGGCGTACGATTAAAATGTTAACAGACGAGACGATAGGAACAGAGACCAGCATTTTGAAATGAGCGTGTCACATTCAAACACTGAATATGGTCGATGACCGAACTTTTTACCCCCAACGCGAAGTGGGCGGAACAAATATCAGTCTCGTCGTATTTCTGTTCGGTTACTGTCCGAAATGAACTACCTACAACGCGTTGTGGGTTAACACAGTGTCAAATCGATTTGAACATTAGTTCCGATCTTTGCGCACAAATACGATGTGAGGATAGCGAATTTTAATGAAATAAAACGTATTGTGGCGTAAAATCGTTGAAATCATGCGTTGAAGAGGCTCAAGGATGTTTTATATGAATTGTATAAGCTGAAGACCGAAGCCTCATCATGAATCTCGACACGTGTAAAGTACCGTCCATAAAAATGTCCGCCAAAAAAGTAGTTTGAATAAAGTGCAATGGAAACTATGTGTTGAACAGACTCAAGGATGTTTTATTTTAATCGCGAAGGCCGAAGGCACGAGCCTCACCTGGACTCTGGACAAGCGTAGTGAAGCATCAACTCGTCTTATTAAAAGCTTGAAGTTGTAATTACGACGCCATGCTATTCGCGGGTCCGAGACAGATCGGCGATTGAGTAAATTGTTAATTCACAATACGTGGAGGGAATTTCATTTCGAATAAAAGATCTAGCGACGTAAAGATCTAGACCACGCCCTGTTGTGCGTTAAAATTTCGGTCATCGGCCGAATTCGGTATTTGATTGTAACAAGTACGCCAAAGACACTTTCCTACCAGTAGCGTACATTAGATTTTAGTACGAATACATGGAATCTTGCAAGTAATTAATCTTAGTATCATTCTCAACATACGAGATGGCAACCATGTTGATTCATGCTGCCCCTGTGTTTTGTTTACTTTGCAGTGGGGCTACCAAGTTGTATTACATGATTTCTTTCCCTTACGCCTACAGCAAAATCAATTTTTCCGGCTGGATAGGCGAGGTCACTAGGGTTGAAGGGCCATAGCTGCCTTGACTCGAAGGGTCGTGGTTTCGAATCCCGCCCCGGTGTCGGTGTTTGTGTATATTATTAGTACGTGTTCTCCCACCGTTACTCCAAATTTAAAAGTTACAGTGGACGCTATATCACCGAGGTATTACAACGCTACCTTAATAAATAAATTTAAAAGAGTGTTCCTTTTGTAAGAATTTTAGTCATTAATCAATTGGTCACCATCAATTGTAAAACCTTTTTTTCAGAGTTACGTTTTGTGGTTTTCCTAGGAAAAACAATGTATGGTTATGAGCGGTTTGCGATTTCGGTGTTAAGATCAACTAATAAAATATTTCCACTTTTTGTTGTTTTTTTATGTCAAGCGTCAACGGCGTGATTTCGTTTTCGACTTCTTATACTCGTTAATACGAAAATTATTGTCTCTATTTGGATTGAAGAACTCCCCTCGAGTGGCTCCTCTCGGTGCGGAGTCTGCGCGGGATCTTCAGCGGGCGAGCGCAGCCGCCGCGGGGAGGACCTCCGCCCAGGGAACGCGCTCCTTTCCATCGGCCCCGCCGACGCCGCGTCACGGACGGGCAGCCTCCAGCTTCCCAAGGACGAGGAGGTCCTTCTTTTTCGGCCCAGCTTACGTAACTCCCTCCGCTCACGACCGACCGACCCGCTCTCCGGCTCCTCACGACGACGCCGAGAAAAAGCTTGATCGTCTGCTTCCCAACTACCTACCTAAATAGTTCGCTAAAAATAACAGGTACTCGGATCACGTTCTACACACCAATCTTTCTTTAATGACACGCGAAGCTCGGTTTCAATTTGTCTTGAAACCTTGGTTTGCGATTTATACAGTAGTCATGTATCAGCCATCTTCAAGGTGTCAATCTTGCAAATATTTACTTTTTATATAAAAATTACAACCTCGCCCGACTACTGTTCTACACAGAGTGGGCGGTGTTGTGACTCGAGATCAGGTCGACTTAAGGGCTTGAGGGTTTCCCCATCCAGATATCTCTCCTCAGAGAGGCACTTTACCATCCAGAGCAAGCTCTAATCTCCCGGTATGTGTGGTAGTGTAGTGGACAGTGTGGTAGGGAGAGCGGGGATAAGGATGAGGAAGGGAAGATCGCACGCGTTCCGAAGTCCGTTTGATAGAGTACTGTTTCGACATTCGCCTGGTACTGATAGGAGAAATCTCGAAAAACAACCGATAAAAGCACGTGGCCACTAGACAGCAGCTGAATTTGACCCACCTATGAAGCTAGTGTCGAAAATTAGCCACCGCCGGAACTCGAACCCAGGACCTCCCGATCAATAAAGCTGCAGGGGCGATGGATTTGTCACTGAGCTTACGCAGCGGGTAATGTTCCACATTACGGAGGAAAAACGGGTTATGAATCAATAAAAGGTTTGCTTTATCGATTTCCTCCATCAACGACAAATCGTCAAAGAAGAGCGGGCCTTTTTTCCGCCTAGGTCAATGGTCTACAGAACAACAGGCTGTGTTTTTCGGCGTTCGATGGGGCGATATTTGAAACTACGTGGCCACCAATTTGGATTTTATGTTGAAAGGGAAGATTTTACACCACTTTTATTTCTGGAAATGTTAATAAATTAAAGTGTAAATGACTTCTTTGAATTATTTCTGTTACGGGGTTCTGTAGGGTAACATGCACTTTGCACACTCGCAGATTTGTACATTCTCTCCAGTACTTTTCCAGATTGATCAGCATTAAATTTTTAAATGTTCAAACCATTCCCTCAGCAAATACAAACTACATCATCACAAATAGAAAGAAAATTGCTGAGACAGGAGGCAGTCTTAGAAGTTTAGTCTGTGAATTCTGACTGATAATTTCATGCTTGTTGGCTTCTTTAAATAGATATTAAGCAAAATATTGACAAATTCGAACTCGTTAATTATTAAAATTTCTCCGAGAAGCCCTAAGAAACATTTGACAAGGTTAAAAGATTATTAGAGAGATTCGAAAGAGAATTTTCTAAGCTGTCTGAAAGAGACATTTGTTGTAATCTATGAAATGCAATGAGTATTGAACGAGATAATATATGCTACCTCCAATATGTTGGTTTTGTAGCACAGGTTTAATGAGACGTAGAGGTTGGTTGCATATTACATTGGTTGCAGACGTAGAATTTGGTTGCAGACATCATTACGTCGATACCAAAATCGAGACATACGTTAACAAAGAACGTACACAAATAAACCAACAAATATTAATGACTAAAAATATTTTATAATGTTTTTTATGATTAAATTTGCTGTTGTTTTCAAATCTATACTTTGGAAAAATCCTATTCGCCGTTCCTGTACGATAGGATGAATTTTGCTCGTCTTGAGGGCAGCACTGTGCACTGTGCGCGGGAGAAGAACATGCGAAGGCGGATTTGCGGTTGGCTACTCTGGCGCCCCTCGCGGCGCTATCAACGCAATTTTATCTTTTCCTGATTCGGATATCTGCAAAGGAATCGAAACGTTAGCAGATTTATTGCGGCGTCCGCCTCTTACTTCTGATTTCGAATTTCTGCAGTTTTGTTGTGTTGAAATTTAAACAGATGTTGAAACGTACTTGATGGACACACGGAAACTCATTCACGCTTTTGATTTATTGCCTGCTAGAACAGCCAAGCGAAGGCCGTTGTTTGAGCAAAGAACTGCAGAGGATTCTTCTTACTTTGAAGTTAAATGATAATTCGAGAAAATGTACCAAAATTCTTATTAATCAAGTGGATTTTATATAAAGATTAAAATGAAATAATGAAAGGCAAACTCTTCAATCTCTTTCATTTCATTGTATCTCTTGGGGCAATTTATCATTGGATGATATGTTGCGACCACACGTTTATTTCAACATTTACAATAATCGCCTAAAATCGCTCGGGAAATTTATCACTCCTCACATCTTTTCTCTGTCGCCCGTTTTGAAGTTCGTTTTTATTTTGGACGTCTTCTTAATGCGCAGCCAGAATGGGACTCATGAAAATTGTTAGGCCCTTACTCATAGCTTTATTCCTTAACAATTATTTGAACTTCTTCATTCAGTGAAGTGACGTATCTGTTTATTAAATATCTCTTTAGACATATGCAAAACATTAAAATATTAATTAATCGTATATATCGCAAAATATTAAAATTTTTAATTATTGAAATTAATATATCACAAAATATTAAAATTATAATTAATTGTATTACTTTTCTAGATTGAACCAAATAATTAGCCAAAAGATAATATATGTGAGGGTAAAAAATATTCAAGATGCAAATGCTTAACGAAATATATATATTTATCGCACTTTCACGCATTGTGCAAATGCAGGCGTAAATTAAATTTATTACACAGACACTGATATGTGTAGTTTTTAACATTGTCAACACTCGATAAATCAACGGAAGCTCGTGGACGGCTAATTAGGAAACGGAAATGCTGCGGACCACTTCTAGTGTGCGTGTCATGAATGAATCTTACAAAGGGTTTATAAATTTTGTCTCTTCTGAGTCTATAAAACAAAACTCTGTTAAAATATACCTCCGTTGAAAGATGATTTCTTTATTGTTTGGTAATGTTATCGGACCTTTCACAATCATTAACATAAAAAATCTTCGGGGTCTATTAACTTTACATTAGTGTTGTTAAATAGAAAAATAAAGTATCGCTACATTTTTATGATTTTTTTAAAGCTGATCACGGTGATCATTTTTTGTATACTGTAAAAACTGAATTATCCTGAAAATGTATTTTCTTTTAATTTAAAAGGCCATACATTTGTGGGAGAAATACCCAAATATGAATCAGCTGTTTCAAAAAATATGATTTACGGTTCGTCGGCAGAGTAAGTAAGACAAAATTAAATAAATACTACAGTACATTTTGTACTGAAGAAAATTCGATTTTTTGGAAAATAATTTTAAATATTATAATCCATAACTTCGCGAAAGCAACGCAACCAATTGAATACCGATTTGCAGATAAAATATATATGAGTCCCATGCAAAGAATCTCTCAAAATTATTCTCAAAATCGTGGATGTGACGGAACTCTCTTCAAACAGGAAAACTCTGAATTTTGAAAGGACCATCAGAAAACCTTTGGAAACGAATAGCATTGTCTGCTAAAAGTGTACAGATATGATTTCCAAATGCGATTGATTTCGCATCAAACGTCTCCAATGTTCTCTCCGCTTGAAATTTCAATAAATATAACAATTTCAGTGAGGTGACTAATGTCTTGGGATAGAAATATGCAAATGTACTGATGGTAGAAGTATCGCGTTCAAATGGCATAAAAGGGCAGTGTATGGGTAGAGCTTTCGTTTTTACGCAAGAGATTCATGTGAAAGTGTTTCTGGCGTGATAATGGACGCACGAAGGAAATAACAGACTTTGAACGCGGAATAGTAGTTGGAGTTAGACGCATGGGATATTCCATTTCGGAAATCGATAGGGAATTCCTTACTCCGAGATCCACCGTTTCAATGGTGTACCGATAATACATAATTTCAGGCATATCGTCTGACCACGCACAATGCATTGGCTGATGGTCTTCCCTTAATGACCAAAAGCAGCGGCATTTGCGTAGAGTTCTTGTCAGTGCGTGAAATAACCGCAGAAATCAATAAGCGACTACGACGATCTTTTCCGCGAGGACAGTGCGGAGAAATTAAACTTTAATTTCATATGACAGCAGAATGCAGACTCGATGCCTTTGCTAACAGTACGACATCACCTGTAGCACCTTTTCTGGGCTCGTGACTATACAGATTGGACCCTAGACGGGGAGTTCCGATTTCAGTAGGTTCGAGCTGATGGTAGGGTTGGAGAGTGGCACAGATCCCACAAAGCCATGGATCCAAGTTGTCAACAAGGCACTGTGCAGGCTGGTGGTGGCTCCATAATGTTGTGAGCTGTTTTTAAATGGAATGTACTGGATCCCCTGAGCCAACTGAACTGTTCCATTCATGATCTTCATGTTCCCAAACAACGATGGAATTTTTATGGATGACAATGCATCATGTCACCGGGCCACAATTGCTCGCGATTGGATTCAAGAACATTCTGGACAATTCGAACGAGTGATTTGGCCATCCAGATCGTCCGGCATGAATCCCGTTCAATATATATATATATATATATATATATATATATATATATATATATGGGACATAAAATCCTGCTCCAGCAACACATTCGCAATTATGTACGGCAAAGATATAGGCAGCGTGGCTCAATATTTCTGCAGGGGACTTCCAACAACTTGTTCATGTCTCGTCGAGTCGCCACTCTTCGTCCGGCAAAAGGAGGTTCGACAAAATATTAGGAGGTATCCCATTGACGCGTAGTGTATATTGAAGTTCGAAAAAAGAGAAAAGAGTTAAAAATCAATACGTCGATGATGACGACCGAGACTCGAAAGATTCGGAAGGTGAGAAACGTGTCAAAGGATTAATAATGCCTGAAGATGAAATAAATAAGTAAACTCTCCAATATATATTTCTGTAAATTATATATATATATATATATATATATATATATATATATATATATATATATATATATATATATTATTGATGACGCCTTCTCTTCAACGGTTTTTCAATGACCAGACGCAATATCACTAGCCTTAACGAACGAAACACACAAGGTCCACCATGGATACACACGAGGGCGGTATTTTAAAGAGACCACGAAAAATATCCGAATATTTTTTAAATTAAAAAAATCACTACCATGTTCTTCTCGTTGATACTAGTCCTTTTTGTTGCTGTTACACTAATTCATTAGTGTATCTAATAATGAATACAGGACCCCTAACCCACATGATTGAATGCAAGATTTTTTCTTATACTTAACAATCTTGTTGGCACTTTTATTTCAGTATTAATCCTTTTTTCTAATCAATGAAATAAGAATGACATTTAAAATAAATATAAATTGTTTCACGTTTTTTGGCATATCAAGATTAAATAAAGAAGCAATCAAAACGAAATATTCCAGCACTAAAATTTGTCGTTGTATTCTTTCTGACAATACAATCGTTAATACTTATGATCAAGCAAGGATTTTAAAAGAAGTGAATCGACGTTCTGGAGCCCATAGTACGATATGCATTACTGAATTTCACTGAGATATATATCTTAAGGGTTCAGTTAGTCACTTTTAGGATGATTTCATTGTGATATTCTGTTATCTCCTTTTGTTAATGTTAATGTACATGCACATTTTTGTTTTTGTGAGATGTTCGTAGTTTTGGATTTACAGATTTAAAATTACTAAAAGTAGTCATTAATATATAAACCTTCAAAACCTGTAGTACGACTAATAATTTGATTGATAGAGGCTGCTTCTTTTCAGAATGTTGTAACAAACTTAAGGTTAAAAAGCCTTTCAATAACTTTCGAAAACTAACATTATAAAATGTAAAAAAGTAATTAAAAGGAGAAAGTAGAATAATCAATGCAAGATCGTCAGTTTACTGATAATTTGATCATTCTTTCCGCTGCTGTTCTAATGGCAGGTTGTTTTTTGCACATATTTATATTGACATTAACAATTTTTCCCAATAATTTTGTCTAATCATATTATCATTTAAGTACCTATTCAAATCTTCAAATTCGACTGCAGGGAAATGTGGATAATAAAGAGGCGCGTCAATGCGAAATATAAAATTCGCTATTAATTCTATCACATTACAAACGCTAAATTAGCAGGGTTACTTCGATCAATTAAAATTCAGTGCCAAAAGAGTCAATAATTTTTTTACATAGGCATTTTTAATATTTTTTTAACGAAGATTAACGTTGAATACTGACAGTAAATATTTGATTCATTCCCACTTGTCGAAGGTATTATTGAGAAATTACAGCAATGATATTCATTAAAACATTAACTTTTATTGTGTAATTATCTTAGATCATTTTCTATTGGAAATCTTTGTATCATAAACGTATACCGGTGAACTAAATGATTCCATGAGTTATGCGGTGAATCGCGTCATAAGTTTTTTCCAACGCAAGATGTCGCAGAAATCAAAGGGACCAATAAACCTACATATTTAGACTGAAAAAGGAAATATTTCTCGAGTGATTCCCGCGCTTCACAAGAAAACAATATCAGAACTTACCTTGAGACGTATGAACCGTTCACAAGCCGAAAGGCGCTGCTCTGGGTGCTGGCTTGCAGCTCAATGCCAGCAGCATTTATGTCAGCCCGCGCTCATGACGTCATGCTCTAACTAACATTTTACTCACTAGATATCGCTGACAACGGTACTCAACTGTCAACGAAGTCGTGCTATCTATGAGCCACTGAGCAAATTAAAATGAGGTTGCTAGCGTACAGTAGCGCTACTCGACTTGGAACATATAGTGCATTTTTGAAAATACGGAATAAATTTTTCATTTTTCCAACTGCAATTCACAGAAATGTATAAATGATCAGAATCCATATTTTTTGTATCATTTTATTAACCATGCCCAAAATGTACAATAATTTTATTAGTATTGAGCTTCCCAATTTAATATCCTCCATAGACCACTTTCATTGCAGGGAGCACATTATAAATGCAGTAGTTAATATATGTGGGTAAATTCAAAAAGGCAGTGAAGACCTTATTGCTTGAACAATTTAATTTATTACTGCTATTCTCCTTTAATCTGGTTGAAGACTTCAGGGAAGTACTAGAAGTCACATCTTTGTAATGGAGAATAAACTATTAATCAGTCTCCTGTGATCAAATGCAATCAACCATAAAAACAATACAACGTTCCCATGATACGGGACCATTGCAAGAGTAAATTCTGAACAGTATCAACTTCTCAAGCACTCAGTAACATCTTTTCAATATACAAACAATTTCAAAATTTAACAATACAAACTCACAATATCAAATATATGCTTATTTACACAAAAAAGAATGCAGTTTTAACAATGATAAAATATAAAACACTAATTATGAGTTATAAATGTAAAAGCTGATTTGGTCCCAATCATTGGTTCAGACTTTTAGGAGGGTCTTCATTATATTTATACTTTTTACTCTGTATCCCTGACCAAAATGGTTCCTGAAATCAAAAGAATTGGAATTCATTAGTATTCTTACAAATATGAATATTATTTAGGTGCCATTCTAATGTCAACTATCATACTACCTATCCTACACAGTAAATGACATTCGATATAATTAAACAATACACATTTCAGCTATGTACACTCTGTTGCACCACCTACAATATATAAAATACATGCACTCTTACTTCATTATTATTTTGCTTTTTAAACTTGAGATATTTGCAGTGCACAATATTCACAGACAAAAGTGATGGAAAAATGCATATTGACATAATTTGAAGCAAATAAAATGGGCATACCAATGATTGAGGTAATGAAAAAGTTGGTATAATTGGTGTCTATCACTGAAACCGTTTGCTTTTGGAATTGCTTTATGGTAAGCATCCAGGGTTGCTCTTCCGAATCCACCAAACATTCCCATTATGGCAAGATCATATTCATGGTGTCCATAAAAAGCAGCTGGATCAAATACAACTGCAAGAAGAATAGAAGAGTAAGTCAAAAGTAGAAAGGAATTATACACATTCCCAGAATGAAGAAAACGTGCACAGAATACACTTCTCCCCATCCCATGTCACATACGGTTTTTACAATAAATAAATAAAATCCACATTGAATATCAATTTTCTTGACATTACTTACTTGGCATTTTATTGGCATCCCCAGCATTGCCACTCCATAAATCGCCATGAAGTAGAGAAGGTGTAATTTCAATTCCTTCAAAAAATTTTGGTATTTTATGTTGCAATTCTACCCATAGTTCTCTGGCTTCTCGATCACCATACTAAAATGTATATTATACATTTGCTTCTAAATTCATGAACCATAAAATTTGAATTTGTTTTTTCAAATATGTAGCATGCACCTAACCAATGTTTAAAGAATTAGTTTTTATTTATACATACTTCAGTTTCAATCATACGAAGTTGCATATCAAGTCTCTGCCTCGTAAAAAAATCCTATCCAAAACATTAAAAATGTTGTTCACATTGAAGTATCACATTCAATAAAGAAATAATAGTAATGTAATTAAAAACAAAAAATAAAAACTCACAATCCAATTGTCACACCATTCGTTTTCCATAGGTATGTAGCCACAGCAAGTAGTAGTATGGAAACCAAATTTTTCTACAGGGAGAGGCCCTTCCTCTTTTCCAACATATCCTGGGTTTCCATGCTTAACGAGTTCAATGTTATGTAAATGTAATGCAGCAAGTTGTTCACCTAACTGTTTGTACTTACTTAAACCTTTTATGTCAACAAATTGCAAGGCAAGGGCAGCACCACCTTTTGGATTATCAACTACAACAATAGGGTTGGGAACTTGAATAGTATTGGTATCTTTAATTGCTTTCAGACCTGCATATTCACCTTCAAACATTCTTCTGGCCTGTCAAGTTATAAAAGTATTCCATAATTTATCTAATGAATTTGCAGAAAATATATAAAACAAAAAGGAAATATTCTTACTTCAGACTTGTTATTCGATTTCACAAAAACTACTCCTTGGTCAGTTTTGTAACCTTCTCCATCATTGATACAACCACCCCCATGATACCCGGTAGGAACAAGTGTATTAGTATGTAAAGCATTTTTCAGGATTGCTTCCATGTTTGGAAATAGATGACATTTACGCTTGAACACAATGTAATTTTAAGAAACTTTAAAAGAAATGCTTTTTAAGTGCAAAACATCTATAAATGGAGAGCAACACGAGCAATTTACTGTTTGAGCCGTGCTTTCTGGCATTGAGGTTATGGCAATGATGGAAACTCAGTTATACCACACATGGTGTCACTTAATTGACAAAGTTATATCACTCAACCTCAAATAATTCTGTACCCTTCACACTGATACAGACATGACATGCTGTCAAGCTAGAAGCGCAAATTTTCTCCTATTACCGTATTAACTGTCACAGCTTCCGAGGTCACTGCACGTTATAAACGTCACAAGTTTTGCAATTTTAGAAGGAAGAATATGTGTCAGCAAATCGCTTTGAATAATCATAAAAACAATTCTTACATACGTCAAACTTTAATAAAATGCGATACGCCGATAAATTGCAGGTTACTCTATTCTCGTTTTAATAGTAGCCAACATTACTAAATGTAAACGTTGATGCATTACGTATAATCCTTGACAGGTGAAGTTTGTTTTCACTTCCTTTTGGGTGCAACATTTCACCAGGTATACTTTTATTTTGGTCTTCTAGAACTCATATTAGGTTTATGTAGCCTTCTGTGACTACGACTTGATTTACTTCCTGCAAGCAGAAAGTTCGTGAATGTTGGTAGTATCAGTTGCAATCATGGCGGAGTGGACGTAACATCACAGTGGTGAACTTCATTTTTCGTGTTCTAGGACGGCAACCAGAATGAAAACATAAGATAACCTCATTGTATTTTTGCCATATCTGGATATATAAATGCACCATGTCTTCCAAAAGGTAAGTAGCGCGGCATAATTGTTGCAAAGAGAGCGTAGATTTCGGAGGGTACTGCCTGGTTGTTGTATGTTGATTACAGGACGAGCAAATGACAACGTTACGGAAAATGATAATGGTTTATGATAAGAAATGGTAGTAAATGTAATACAAGAAGGCAAGCATGAGTGTAAAATATTCGTAAGATTATTATGCAGCTTAACGTTTGGTATAAACTGTGAGCTATGTTTATTATGTGTTATGACTCCACATGGGGTGTATTGAAGTCATTTTACGTCTTAATTGTTATTTACTTCTAATGATAGTGAGATCTTAATGCTAAGGAGCCTCATCAACAAATATTGTAATTTTTGAAATTTCATCAGAATGTCCATGGGAGCAAGACGGTTACAAATGTCTCTACTCCAAAGCAGTACCATTCGTTTTTTCATTGGATATAGAACTCCCCTTCGTTCAATTGCTGTTTCATTACGCGATATTAGTTCGCTGTATGATGAACGCGAGTCACTGCGCAGTGCTACGCGCGGGGGGCGCACGGCGGTTGCTAGCGAACCGCAGCAAACCGTCCGATCTTAGTCTACTTATAAGTATCGGCTTGTCGTTGACCCCTCGACGCGAGGAGCGGATTGCGTTAACCTCTTTCCCCGCCCGTCTGCCGTTGTGCGTGTGGGTGCGTACTCGCGGCACGGCGGCGTGCCGTGCTGGGCCGTGCCGCGTCGCGTCCGGACAGCGCCAGCCAGTCGCGGCACGCCGCAACGCGTGGGTCGAGGGGGAACTGCATGTCCTCGGGATGCGTGTGTGCACGGCCCTGCTATAAATAGCGAGGCACATGTTCTATCCGACTGGGAATAGAAAGTCGGGATCGGATTCTGTGGAGAGGCGGCGGCGGCGGTGCGCCCGCGGCGAGGTGCAACCAGCAGACGCCGACGACGCGACGGGCAGACGCGGCAGAGCCGACGGGGACGCGGCGTCATTCCGAGCGACGGTCGCGCGTTCGCGGTGACCTCACGTGTCTCTGCCGCGACGCGAAAAGCGAGAGCGAGAACGAAAGGAGAGAAAAAACAAAAACAAAAAACAAACGAGAGCGCAGCCAGCTGCGTGGGGTACCGCTAGCGCGGTGGCGGCGGCGGCGGCGGCGCCGGGACGCGGCCCACGACCCTTGCGATCGGAGCGCCGCGCCGCGCACGTGGCTCCCATCGCCTCGCTTCCTTTGTTTACGCGGCAGCGGCGGCCGCGGGAGTCGAGCCGCGCGTGCTCGCAGTGCCCAGGCCGCCTGCCCCGCTCTGCCCTGCCGCGCCGCCGTCGCCGGCTCCGCCGCCACAAAAACGATCGGCGTGGCTTTGTTTATGGTCGGGCCGCAGACATCGGGGTCTGCACTCCCCACCTCGCCACAACCTCTAGCGACGGGTCTGCGCGACGCTTCGTGTCCATGCCGTAGGATGTTCGGGTAGAATAACTCCTAAGGATGGAGACAGTGCACATTTTTCTTTGGGGCTAATTCATCTTTATTGATTATGATTCGTTAAGAAAGTATTTTCTGAAGAGGACCTGCGTGATACTGATCGATTTCCTGTAGTTTTCAGGTGCTTTAATTTTACGTGAGTTTTATGGGATGTTTTCTGTCAACATTGAAATGATTTTATTAAAAAGAAAGTATATTGATGTTTGCTGCGTTCAATGTCGATGTTTTCTTTTTCTCGTGTTTGAACGGGGGCGTTGTGTGTTCAATGCAGGAAGTGGAGTAGAGACCTGAATCGGAGGGGAGGGCAATTTCCTCGGCCGAGCAGGTACCGAAGGGGTTTGCTGACTCCGGGTGGCGGGAGAGAGCAGGGGAAGCAGGTACTGGCACTGGGCAAGTTGCCCCTCGGACTTAGAGGTACAATGAAAGTGGACTGCTTGGAAGTTCATTCCATTCAGTGTCAGGTATATTTCATTGGAGAACGTTTCTGTTTCGTGAGATACAAAGGAGTTCCTTGACGCATGATTTGGTCATGTTGGAATGAGAATACAAGTGACGGGTTTGTTTTCATTTATGCGTGCAAACATTTACACATCATAATGCTATCTAGCTTAGTTGTTTGCGTGGGAAATCGCATGGACGCACCTTCAAATGGAAATGTCTCGTGCATCCTCTTTCCTCTTGGCAATGTTTGAGATTTCCCTGTCGAAAGAGCTATTATAAGAGTCGTGCACTTTGTGTAAGCACGAACATCAACGGTAAATATTCCCAGGATGTCTCGTAGCGTTGATCAGCTCATTGATCTGCGTTATTTACTTTGCCAGTTCGTGTGCAATTTAAAAGAAGGTGGTTTTGCAATGTTCATTCTTCACACGTTAGGCGCACATATGGTGCATTGGGGCAATGATTTGACATGAAACGCGCTACAAATGCGTTGTATGCGACGACGTTTCTTCCGCAATTGGACTATTAAATAATTCCACGATATTGGTTATCAGAGAAAGCCTTGCGTTCAGAATTGTGTGGTACGTGTTGAAGTATTGACTACAGACGAGAAAACGGGTGATGTTTTGCGATGTGTGAAAAAATTCAATACTTATTTGGCAGCAGTCTTGGGTGCACTGTTTTATAATCTGTGAGCAATTGGAGAGACTTTTTACGAAGACTGTGGTGGTATACTGTTGTAGGTCAAATTGACAGTGCAAGTAAAGGTAATACTGAAAGTCAATTATTTATTTTCGTGATGAGCGAATTATATTACTTTTGGTGTGCCACATTAGCTACAGTGTAGTAACGTGAGCTAGAACGAGCAATAGCGAAATAGGCACAAGCACTGTTTACTGAGTTATGGTGTGGCTTCCCTTCAAGAAAAATCAGTTTGACTACGAAGATGGTTTTGGGTGATGGTTCCTAAAATAGTGTTCGATGCATTTAATTCTCGAAAATCCAGAAGGGAGCGTATATTTGACATAAATAATTTATCTTTAGGAAGTATTACTTACCCCGTTCCGGTAAACACGAATTGAATTGATGCCTTATTTTACGTGGCGGGGCTCAGGCCATGAGGCCTGCTCTTCCGTCTGACCACGCAAATTTCGGTACGCTCCTTTCACCCACTAGCGGAGAAAGGACGTATTTCTTGGGCGACTAAACATGCGATTTGAATTTAGTTCAGAGGCGTCATTTAGGCTTGAGGATCTTTTACATGCAAGTAAATCTACTAACATCGGACAGCTGGCTTTACTTCCCCTTTGAAGGAAGGCGTACGAAGGATTTTTTCGCCCTAAAAATCCACGGATTCGATCAGGTTTGAACCCACCATTTAGGCTTAAAGATCTTTTACATGCAAGTAAATCTAACATGAGGCAGCTGGCTTTATTTCCCTCCGAAAGAAGGCGTACGAAGGATTTTTTTGGCGCTAAAAATCAGAGGACTCGATCAGGTTTGAACCCACCCACAAAGTTGGTGTAACAGTCCGATACGCTAACCGTTACATAATCGCCGCCGCGAATGACTGTCGACGGCGAGAGACGCCTTGAGTCGCGTCGCGCGCTCGCCGCCGCCGGAAGCGTCTGAAGGAGCCGGGCCGGCGGCGGGGCGCGGCGGGGCGAGGGCTTTAAAAGGCGGCGGTGGGCCACACGGAATAAATCACGCGGCCTAAGATTACTCGGTGCGCTCCTAATAGCGGTAATCGCGGGAGGCGGGCGAGACCCCGAGCCTGCAGCGCGGCGCAGCGCGCTGGCGGCGTCGGCACGGGTCTAGCAGCAGGAGGTGGGGGGTGGGGGGGTTGAGGGCGGCGGCGATGGGGCAGATGCGGCGCGCGCGCCCCCCGGCAGGTGGCGAAGGGAGGGAATCGGATCTGGGTCAGTGGATTTGTTTACGATGGGCATTTTTGTTGTTGCAACCTGGCCAGTTCATAAATCCGGTTATCAATACTACATTCAGAATATTCTAATGAATCGGTGCCTAGAAATAAAAACATCAGGCATAGATTGCACTTCAATTTTGGGTAAAGCTTTTTTCGCCCGCATACATTCAGTATCACAATTCTTTTTGTTTGGTGGGAGGGGGGGGGGAGGTTTATGCAAAATTAAAGGACTAGATGAAACTAAGCCTGACATTTCCGTTTTTAATGACGATTTTATCATAAACCTCACACCACTGCCTAATAAATCAGATTATTTAGGAACTGCAAATGATTGACAGACTTCAGTGGATGTAACTCCTAGAAATGAACATAACTAATCTATCATTATCGTCATCGGCGTAATGATACACGAATATAAATTCACGACCTACTCTGTGCTCTATGAATATGGCCAAGAATATGAACCTGTGACTATGATGTGTTTACTCGACGGGCTTATATGCATGGCAGAAGTGGCCAGCGAATAGATCTCTTTAATTGATGTTCTGTACCACACTTCTTGTACTGCCATTCTCAATGTCAGATTCATACGAGATATTGATCTTACAGTACCGAGGAATGACTGATTTGGACTGAATTCTCATGCTCAGTACACTGTTGACGTCATGCGACAGCAAGACTAAGGAAGAGACGACCCACCATTAAATATTTGCTATTCATGCGTTGAAATATGGAAAAGCAACATTTTTTTATATGGTGTGTAAAAAAACTGTTATACTGTATAAATATACTGTACTATGATGTTGCTATCTTCGTGAAAACTTTTTGCTAATATTGTAAGTTACACAAGAGTATGTTGGTGCTAAGCGGTGTGCGTGTGGTTTAGTTGGTGCTGCTGCTGCTGCTGGCCACTAGTGTCTGCCTACTTTCGGCGGAGTCGTGAGGTTTGGCTGGCGTGGGAGGGGCGAGCGCAGGCCGGCGAGTGAATGGCCCCGGGGCCGGGAGCGCCCGCTTCCAGGAATCCCCGAAATAGCCGCCCGCTCCCGCTCCCGCGCCCGCGCGATAGCGGGCGCGGGACTCCGCTTCCCCGGCTTTGCGCTTCGAACCCCGCCCCGTCCCGAAACGAACCCCGCCCGGCCCGCCCCTCTCACCGCTTTTCCTCGCTGCGGCCGCTCTGCTCTGCTCTGCTCTGCTCCGTCCGCCCGCCCGCCCGCCCGCCCCGCCCGCCCGTCCGTCCCTCTCCGCTTTTCCTCGCTACGCCCCACTCTAATTCCGCTCCGCCCAATGTGTCTATTCGTGAACTGTTCTAAGTGTAGTTCACACTCCTGAAACTGTTGGGAGAGAACAAACCGCTTTTGGCGTGTGCTCGTTAAAATAAGTCTCTATTAGTAAATCGGCAGACTATTGATGGTTTGTTTCGTGGAAATATTGGCGTATTTTTTCTCAGTTTGAGACTTCCCCCCTTTGGTGGTTTCACTTTAAATATATACTTTAGTTAGTTTTTCTATAATTTTGGTAGGTCTCTTTTCGTAGAATATCTTAATATGGTGAATGAGAGTTCTGAATTTTTTTTTGACTATTCTAAATAAAATTGTATTGGGACTTTTAGTATAATGAAGAATACAGCTTAGGTCTGTGAAGTGTTATCCGTTTGTAATGCTACACACACTGCAGTCAAACAGAAGTGTATCTGAGATACAAGAAGTTTCCTTCTCGAAGTTTGTACTGTGAGTTTCGTCAAGTTCTCTCGATACATTAGAAGAGCTCGTGTTGAGGCGTGGATCGTAACGGAAGGGTGGAGCGGGGGTAGGCACACGAAGTTTTCTTGTGCATGGTGGTGTTTCGTGCACATTAGAACAATCTTGTCGCGGAGATCGCATTCCGTCCCTCCGCGAGGCGGCGCCTCGCATTCGTAATTACCGGAGGGCGGCGGAGGGCCGGGGACTTGGAGACGCGGGCGCGCGAGCCTCTGCGCCGCTTTCGGAGCGATGGCCTGGCCTTGCAGGAGCTCTGAACGAGAGCTAATTACCTCTCCGACATCGTGGTTGAAGGAATGGAGATTGATGGTGGGAATCAACAAAGAAGAATAAAAAATTTAAAAAATATCGGACACAATTTCGTGTATCACAATGGTAACTATTATGATTGTTTTTTAAACAAAGTATTTATAGTTATGAAGTAGCTGTAGACGTATCGTTGGATATAGGTGTTGTGGCGTTGGCATTTTTTCATGAAATAAGTAATTGACGTCATTGCCAACAATAGTATTTAATATAAGACAGCTTCGATGCTTAGCCATCATCAATTGTCTGCTGGATGGAAGCACGAAACGACTACTAGTAAAATATACCACGCTTATATAACGACCTACTAGTAAGGGTAAGTCGTTCTCGTGGCTTCCATCCAGCAAGACAAACTTGATGATGATGGTACGCCATCGAAAGCTGCTCTTATATTAAATACTATTGTTGGCAATGACAACGTCTATAATTATTTCAGCGTTATCGTTGGCAATGCCGAATGATGTACGTATATAAAATATATAAATCATCACAAAATATTATTGTATTTAAAAAAGTGTGCCAGCATTCCTTTCCCAAAAGTGACTTGTGATTGATCTCTAAGTAATGCGTATGCTTCGCTCGTGTAGGACCAACTGAGGGGGAAAAATGAAGTTTATAAATGAACATGTAAATATTGTAACGTAGTGTGATTATTCTTCTCCGCAAGAATTAAATGTCGAGGGGTAGAAGACTTTGTGTCTTTGAAAGGTGCGGCCAAGGCTTAATGAAGCGGAGTGACTAGTTCAATGGTTTTTAGTGCTCTGATCGGTTGAGATAATATTTTGTCGCCCATTTTGTCCCCAACATGCAGTCACGACGCGAAAATTGAGTCAAGCCAATTTCCTTTCGTTTGAGGTTTGGCTTAAATCATTCCGCCATTCCAAAGTATTAAAATTGAACTTGCAGAGTATTGAAATGGGGACTTGCAAAGTTTAATGCACGGAACTGTGATCTAACATCGTGTTGTGAATTTCGATATAATTTCGTCCCTTTTTACAATTCTCCACAATAGTGGAAAATTAATTTTGAATTCAACGTTCTTTAAAAATAAGCGTTGCCAATAGTTTCGAAATATGGCAAATGAGAAATGGTGTCATGACGAGCCGGAACTGGGCTGCAAATACATATTTCCTTTTAGATTTCGTGTCTCCATTACTTCACTCGCGTGTGTCCTTAGGGATACGAGTATTAAGAAGTTACGAGCTATGTGGAAGCGAGAGCAACAGTTCTCATAGGGAGGGCAGCCAGCACGCGGCCTTCACCAACTCGGAAGAGCCCAGCCGCTGTGCCACGGGCGAGGGGCCCATGGGTCGTGCACGTCAAGCGGTGCACAGTGGTTCCATGTCCGAAGCAGAGCGACAAAGCACGAGGAAATGAATTGGACCTCCGGTGGTATTCGAAGGCTTTTTGATAACGCTGTTGAGATTCCCTAAGGATTAAATGTTGGGCGACTGGTGTGTGGAGATTTAGACGTAAAATTTTATCGTAGGGATTTTGGGGTTGCTGATTATAACTTTGAAATGTAAACACAGTGCTGTTGAGAGAGAAAATGAAAGAATGTTGGGCAACATTGGTGTTTTCTAAAGGCGTTTTTGGACGATTTATCTAGCGAACACCAAAGCTACGATAATACTACCTTCATGACCATTATCCTTCCAGCTTGTCTTCGTAATTAGTATTATATTTTGTCAACCAGTGGCAAATGTAGGGAAGTTCGTTGTACAATAGTCATTACATGTAGTGTATATTGTTCTAGATACATTTGGCTTTATAATTTTAATGTGAAGTGGGTTAAGACTATTTGCTCCGAAGCTCTTCAGATGTAATGGATTCGTAAGATGGGTTAGTCGTTAAAAATAAAATCATTTGGATTCAGATTTGAGAAGAGTGCGGCTTCGGGGCCCTGAGAACAGTGACCACCGAACTTACGAAACTTCTGAGCAAATGGACCGTTTTAAAATCTTACTGTGAGTTACCAAAAGAAACCAAAATAGATTTAAGAACTATTATCAAATTCGGCACGTTCGCAAATACCTGATGTACGCATACAAAACTTAACGGCCATAACCGCTAAGCTAACACAATCAACTATGTGACGCAGACAATTGCGGAAGTATTCAAAGCAGCAATTTTCGCATGTCGTAGAGTCATAGGACCAGGACCTGCGTGTCCTAAAGCTGAGTGGAGCAACTCAAGATTAAATACCCCGCACGTGGCATTGCGATCTACCGAAAGTTTCCCCGCGAGATACTCGCGATGGTCGTGATCGACGAAAGCTGCGAAATGCTGCTCCGAAAGTCGGGGCTGCGGCAGCGCCGTGCAGTGCGTGGCGCGGCGGCGGGGGGCGGGGCCGCGAGGGCTCGCTTCATTGTGCGGCGCCGGTCCTTTCGCGTGGCCGGCGCCCTTGTTTATGGGCCTCGGCGCGGGGCGAAGCGGAGTGATGCGGGGCGGCGCGGGCCGGGGGGAGGGGCGAAGGGGGGCAGGAACGGTGCGCGCGCCCTCTGCGTTTGGGGTTTTGTCCTCCCGGGAGAAGAGATGGATGCGTGCCCGCCTACGGGGAGCCGGACGAGTGGATTTCCAGAGGAAGCAGAATCGTCTTTATTTCCGTAAAAAAAAAAAAAAAAAAAAAAATCCCCTTACAATCTGTTTCTTGAAAGAATGTGCTGAAATAGCATTTCTAAACAGTTTTGAGAATACATAATATTGTTGTATGTGGCCAACATTATCAATGATCAATTGTAGAAATATCCTAAACCGAGTGGAAATTTCAACTTAACAATCGATGTAGCATTCACTTACTAGTAAAAAATATTTTCTTGACATAAAAGTTCTGATAAATACGACCAATGATTCTGTTACCCCTAAAAGTATAAATGTCTTATGTGTATCTGTGGTGGAATCGGATTTTAAACATTTTGTTGTGAATTTAACTTCAAGCATTGAAGGTATTACATAACAGAATCTGAATGACTGCGGTACGAAAATCATGTCAGTTTCAGCATTTAATGTGATCTTCTGGTAAAGAGGCTCTTGACTTCCTGGCGGACCGGTTGTGAACGGAGGCGTATTTTACTTTTATCTGCTCCGTGAGCGACATGACAGAGACGTCTTGTATTTCCCCTTCCCATCTCGTCTGTCACTTAAGTCGGATTGGCTGACAATCATTTTCATTCCTATTCTATATCCTTGCAAGATCGTAGCACACATTCTACGGTATTCCGTAAAGTAACAATAAGCAGCTGTGAAAATAATGTAATAAATCATTTACATTGGTCATCGAGTTAATGTAAACTAGTGACGAAATTGAGTTTTTGAGATAAAATAAGTCTGACTTATTACCTGCCTCATTACTTTCTCCCCATGGGATTCCGCGTGGCAAAAGCGATAAGAACTCGAGTGATAATGAAGGACTTGCGAATGTGCATTTGAAAACGCGGACCCAGTTTTGCCAGCTACCGCTGTAGACAAACAGGAAAACACCTGCTCGACCGGTTCTTGCTGTGGACTTCCACGTGGGGGCAAGGGATCGCTGCACGTGATACGAGATTTTTACTCCGGCGAGCCGACGCTCTGGGGTCACTGTTTTCGAGTTCTCCCTGCGCTGCGGTGCGCCCCAGGGAACGCAATTTGAATATAGATCGGTGGAAGGTATTTATTGACAGCGCGTTTTCCGATGCTGCTTGTCGTTTGTTGGAAAGGGGTGTTCTTTACAGGAAAGGATGAGGGTCTGGCGGGGGTGGGGTGGGGCGGTGGTGATAAAATGGCTTTCCTCGTTCCCTTGGCGCGAACCGCAGTGTTGAAGGGGGGTAGGATCTTGGTGATCGTGAAATCAAACCATATAGGACTCTTTTTACCATACAGAGCTCCCAAGGGAAAGTTTAAATATAAAAGAGTGAAACATGTGTTTTGACGTGTGTGTCTCATTTCCTATATTGCTATTTTGTTAAAAAACACATCCGAATGTTATTATTTTGTAAGATGCATTTCATTTGAAGATATGTTCGAAGATGCGCAAAAATAATCGAACGTGAACATCTGCTGCAACCATTGATGGATGCAGATAACCTCATCACGCAGAGTGTTGAGTAGCAGGCAGATCTGATGCGTTTCTTTGCGGAACTGGAATGATATTTGCGTTTCTTTTTTGCCCAAGGATGCTACTTGTGCGATAATTGAATTACGTGGCGATACAGGGAGTAAAATTGGCACTCAATTCTGATTGTGAAAACAGCGATTGATGTTTTTCCTAGATGTGTTAAGAGTAGTTATTGCGATGCACGTTATTCAAAAGGTTCTACTGAAAGTGAGACTGAAATTAATGAAGGTAACACAAATTTAATGATCGGCAACTGTATAATTCAAAACTTTATTTGAATAAGAGTTCTGTAGTACCAGACACCGCTTTTAGTACTAGCTTCATTTTTATCTCTGACTTTCTAGCTCTTGTCCCTTTTCGAGCTTCTATCTAGCTCTGTTTCTTCTTAGTTGTTGCCCGCTTTATAGCTTTCGCTCTCTCTCTTTTAGCACCGGCTCTCGTTCTACCCCTTGCTACCTTGCCTCCTCGCCTCTTGCCCTTTGTGCCCCACTGTGCGTGCGTGTGGACGCACCACGCGCGCCGAGGCGTGGCGTGGCGTGGCGTGGCGTGGCGTGCCGCCAGAGGGAGCCGCGACTGACCCAAACGAGACACTTGTTGCCAAGAGTTCGCGGCGCGCGCGCGCGTGTATTGTATTTCATCTGCGCGCTGCGCCGAGCTGTGACATCGTCTCCAGGATGCGCCTGACCTTGTGCAGTAACGAGGCCGATCTTCTCCGCGGCTCGTTAGCCGATGCAAATCTCGCCGGGTGGGAGGGAGAGGAGGTCGCGGCTGGCGGCCCCGCGGGTGGGCTTTCAGACCGCGGGGCGGATTCGTTAGTCGAAAATATTCGGCGTTCGTTGAAAAATCCCGCTTGAAGAAACCTCCCGAATGTTCTTTATAAGACCATCTGCTTGAATTTTAATAGTCTTCTGTAAGCGGTGTCTTCGCGATTCGTTTGACGTCAACGATATTCCGATTTTATCTGCATTTTTTAGTCTTCGCTTGTTCTACTGAAAGTCGCAGTTCTCTCCATATTTCTTTCGGCAATACGTAAAAACTAAGATGTTATTATATTACTTCGGAGAGCTACATCACGTAATATATCGCATTTTTATCGTTAAACCAGAAGGCAGATTTGACCTTTATTTGAATGTTGGTTGCGATTGGGCAGGAATCTGATGGATGCTCTTTTACACTGATTACGTGCACTTCTCTCCATTGACGTACTGTAATTGGTATTTGCGTTAACGTCAGGTTTTGTAGCTTTTGCTTGTTTATTTGAATGCACTGATTGTTTTATCGACATTTTTGACATAATTGGGAGCGAGCATGAATTCTATTAACAATTTGTTCCTATTATGAATTTCCGCCCATGAAATAGAAATATTGTGTTTAATATCCTGACACAACTATTACGAAGCAACCACCAGTCTGTGTCATAGTCGTTTACGACCGCTATATCTGTACCGTTTGTTGTAGATGGTCTTTGTTTCTCTGGCTTTCCTTCTCGTTGAAACCACAACACGTTTTTTCCACCCATCTCTATAAATCCCACTTCCATTCTCGTCTCCACCACAAATGCGTGTTGTCTCCATCCGAAGTGTAAAGATGTTTTATCTTTACCACGCATCATGTGCAGTCAGTGGCGTAATTACAAACGAGTTGGGCGCGAATTTCTGGGTCCTCTAAATAATTAATTGCACTGAACTGACAGTATCATCTAATTTAACAATTTCGCTCTCTTTCCTATTGCACTTCAAGAAAATTTCTTATCATGATGTATCAGCAGTGTACAATATTTTGATACATACTGTTGTTAAATGACAGGACATCTTGCGGCTATGTTAAGCCAGGGTGTGTATAATAGTGGAAGTAGATAGTTAGGAAAGGAATACTCCCCCTAGTGAATGTTTGCCGTGTCAGTACTGATGAGTGGAAGTGCACAAAACTAGATACATTAGCGAAAATGAACCATCACTGGCTTCCGCGCTTTTGTTATGAATAAAATTTTATAAACAAGCAATTTATAAACCAACGCATTTGGATACAAATTGGACCGCGCGTTGACGCGTGTTACTACACGACTCATCCAACATGCAGCGGTCACAAGAGCCTTGCGGCATATACTCTGGAATTATCATTTGATATATCTCTTTCATTATTATTATTATTATTATTATTATTATAACTATAACATCTTGGTTCAAACTCGCTACCTCGAAAAAGTGAATTTAAATCAATCACTAGGGATGGTGCACTGTCTTCGTGAAGGCGTGAGGTTTGCAGTATATATTGATGTATAATTTACTTTTCACTAAAGTGGTCAGTGAAAGGTGTCGTCACTATGGTGACGTTTAACCTCCCGATTGGATGACACCGCAACAGATGATTTACGTCAGGGGCAGTTATGTTTAAATCAAAGTGTATGATGCAAGAAAAAGACACTTTAATACTTCCTTTCAAAGATATATTTAGATGCATGATCGTGGTATTAAAATTTTATTTTAATCTGTTGTGATTTGAATTAGAAGAGAACAACACTGTTCTTTGAAATTCAGTATTTAAAGCATATCCGTTTGATGATTTTATTCACGAGCATGCCTATTCCTTTCTGCTTTTTGACGGGATTTATATAAATTTTTACAAAATTATTTGTAGCTACAGAATTGGAAAGTGTAAATCACTCATGAAAACTATACGTAGGCTTCAACTACACACTGAACTGACACTTTGAGACCTGAACAGCTGGCGCTCCAGCCAATGCGGCTGGCGGAAGATCACATCTCGCAGAGCGGTGATCCGGGCTCTTTAGCCGAATTGCTTAACTACGCTCCTTGATGTCACGGAAGTTGAACAACTCGAGGCACCACGGATTCCTGGATGAGTGGCCATCAGGGAACCCCGGCTACTATCGGCGCCGAGTTCCTGGCCGACGAGATAAAAGACATTGACTGCAACGTTACGAGTCAAAAAGCCCCCAAAAAACAAATTAATGTAAGATTATTCTAATATACGCTCAAATTAACGACGCAACAAATTTAAAAAAATACTGTTTTAGAACCTGTCACAAAAATCGTCTTCTGGCCAGAACGAACTGCACCGTCCGCACTGTGCGCTTGTGTCCCCGTGGCGGTAGGCGTCCCCAGCCTGCTGCCCGAGCGGCGCGGCGCGACCGGTCACCCTCGCGCCGCGCGTGTGCGTGCATGCGTGCGTGTCGGGCGCCGCGCGTGTGCGTGCGCGTGTGTGCGTGCGCAATCGTCGGCGCTTCCGGTGCCGGGCCGACTTCCTTCCGCCGCCAACCGCAGCCGCTGCCCTCCGCGCCGCGGGGCCGACGCTCGACGCCTCGCTTCGCCGCTCCGCGCCGCGCCAGCTTCTGTCCGCAGGCAGCGTCTACTGGCGAAAATCCAGGCAGTGTTTTCTGGATTTTGTTCGGAACAGCAAATACGCCTACTGTACAAAATCACACAAAATTGTTTTCCAAAAAAGGAGACTGTTCAAGAACGTGTAAAATAATATTGTGTTACACTTCTATAAATTCAGTATAAAACAGTATTAAGGAATACTGCTATAATGAAATATATATGAATATATAGCCACCCGTTCTTTTCCTACCAAGAATATCAATAAATGTGCTGAACCCTAACAAAAGTAAAAATGCAATATAACAATGACGCCCTGAGAATGAGAATTCAGTACATTCCCCGGGTACGAGAATATGTGGATTAACCCAGTTTAATATTTTAATTTTTCAGTCAAAATTGAAACTGTTTCATTGTTTTGGATTTTTCTCCAGTTCCTGGACACTTGAAAAAACCGTTGAAACCTCTCTCATGTCGGAAAGCTGCAGTTGTATTTCAGTTCCTGTGCGTATCGCAAGTTAAAAATTGGGAATTAATGCACTGTGATCGATATACTTAAGTTAAATCGACAGAAGTCTTGAGAAAGTGGCTTTTTAGGTTTACGTGTCAGCAGTGGAAATATGCGTCGTGGTTTTGGTGAAAGAGGTGCCTCTCTGAACATTTAAATATCTCTCAATGTTTTTTTTCACGTAAAAAATGTCAAGTTCTGTTTTAAATATATTTTGTAATGTGGTTCCTCGTGTGCATTTCCTCTTTTTATTGTTTTCTTCAATAATGTGTCGTCGCTCTTTGAATAAAACAAGTAGGTACTTCGGGTCCAATTCACTTTGTTTTCGAGATGTAGATCATGTAGAAGAAACAGAATAATAATTTATAGCGGTGTGCCCTTCGATTTGTAACAGTATTAAATCCAATAAGCTATGGAAACCTTTCGCTGACTGGTGAGAATGAATTGAATTGAATTGCATTGAATTGCATTGATGCCTTATTTTACGTGGCGAGACTCTGGCCATCAGGCCCGCTCCTCCGTCTGACCACGCAAATTTCAGTAGGCTCCTTTCACCAACTAGCAGAGGAAGGAGGTATTTCTTGGGCGAGAAACAGGCGATTTGAATTTAGCTCAGAGACGTCATTTAGGCTTGAGGACCTTTTACATGAAGTAAATCTATTAATATGGGACCGCCGGCTTTACTTCCCCTCCGAAGGAAGGCGTTTGGAGGATTTTTTCGTCCTTACAAATCGACGACTTCGATCATTTTTGAACCCGAACTTTGGTATAAGAATGTAAAGAAATATTTGTTTTTTCTTGGAGGACGTCGCCTTTGTACATCAAAGTTACTTTCTTTATCAATCCGTACGTCGTTAAATGGAAGTAGAGATTATTTTTATGTATGTTGTACGTGAATATCTTGTATTAAAGGAACTTGCTTCAGACATATTTTTAGACGGATCTTGGTACCACATGTATACGTACTATATCTCCAAACTTTCTTTTTCCCCTTCTGCCATTCTGTATTCAACGAAATGGCTCATGGGTTATAAACGGACAGAACTAAAAGAGTTTAAAAGAAGCGGAACCAAAGTGAAAGAGCGGTTCGGGCCCTTTGTTGGTCTTCGCAAGGGATTGCGTTGACGAAAGGGCGTGCGCGCTTTACATGGCAGCTCAATCGAGGTTTCTCTGTGTCCTGGCCCTGGCCTCTGCTTCGTGGCGACGAGAGCTCTCAGCTGAGCGGTGCGAGCTGAAGGAAGGCAACGCGGGAAGAGAAGCGACCAAGGAGAAAGCACAGAGGTCTTTTAAAATCCCCTCTCGTGAAATATATTGATCGAACGTATTTTGTCCCATGTTCGTTGCTAAATAGCTCTGAAATAAATTATCTACTATAAAACTTTCTATGTATTAACGGCATTGAAGTTCGATTGGGAAATATTTTCTGCTCAGACGGCCCGTGGTAGCCCAAACATCGTTATATTTCTTGATTTCTGGAACGGTCGTATGAACGGTCGTCTGGTGACAGTATTGCCATATATCAGGATGAGTACGGACGGTACAGATGGGTACGATACATAAGTAAGACCTTAATGATAATTTTCCGCCGTTGTCTGCAAGTAATCTGACTCAAAATTGTTTCCTCTGAGAAGATAACATTAGGACACAATGCAAACCCGATAAAGGAAATTTGTATGGTTTGGTCTTTATTCCAACAGTGGTTTTGTATAAAGGTCATGCGTAATTCAAAAAAAAAAATTATCAATTATCGTCGTTACCAATTATCGGCGTGAATTCAATTCTTTGGATGATTTACGGTTTTTACTTTCTCACCAATAGGGCGTGTCTTCGGTGCATACAACTTCAGTATTGAAATTTAAAGATTGAAATTTTTCTGAATGAAATTGTGATCGAAGACATCTTAAAATAGTCATGTACAATTTTTCGAAAATATTATTAGTGTTCTCTTAATTTTTCTTCAAATAGAGTCAAGTTTTAAAAATTACTTTGAAAATAAAAACTTGGCGTTTTTTTAAAAATTTCTATCTCGTATATATCAAACGACGGTCCCTTTTCCTTCCTCTCTGTCCTTCATCGTTTAATCCTAACAACATAACCGATGAATGTTCCCGGCTTTACTCACCTATCTTCCGAATCCTCGACCTTGTTTGGGGAGTGGTGCTAGAGTTTAAAGACATCCCTTGTGATGCTTGGAGTGAAGAGTCTCTATAGGAGACGGGCAATCCAAAAACAGCAAAACTGACTCCTGTCAGAAGCAAAGGGAGAGGAGGGCAATCAACATTCGTTTACTTTTAAAAAATTGCAGATGTATTGACTAGAATTGAACGTCTTCCCAGACTCTTAAAGATAGTACTGAACGAATGGACCGTTTTGACAGCTGCTGCTTCGCCACTGCTGACAAAATAACTGCAAGTTGGGCCAATGCATTCATTTCGTCAGTGCATTCGTTTACAGCTAGCTCATTTGTAAATGGCTACAACTTTCTCTTTCCCTCTCTGTATCTCTCTTTCCCTCTCTCTCTTTCCCTCTCTGTCTCTCTCTTTCCCTCTCTGTCTCTCTCTGTCCCTCTCTGTCTCTCTCTGTCCCTCTCTGTCTCTCTCTCTCTCTCTCTCTCCATCTCCCTGTCTTGCTATGTCACCGCTCTGCACGCCTTTCATTTGTTTCCAGCGCTGTCAAAATAGTCCCTTCTTAGCGCAACTATTCTATAGCGCGAGGCGGGCTACCGGAGAGTGAAGTCGAAGCTGGCCGCCGCCTCTCTCGGGTTCCGACCCTGAATACAGCTCTCGGATGACCGCGCGCCGCGCGAGATTTTCTCGTGGGACGCGGCGCGGCGCGTTTATTTTTGTTGAGGGCTCGGAGGTGCTGCCTCCGGTCGCGTCGCGCCGTGCCGCGCAGCGCCGGCCGTCTCGTTTGCGCCGTTGCGCAACCGCCTTCGCCTCTTGGATTACCAGAGCGACAGGCGGGTGGGCGTGGCTCGTCCGTCCATGCAGGAGACGCGCCCGTGGTGGCCCAAACGCTTTGCCAATGGGGCCTTTCCCGTGATTTTCAACCGAAAATTCTAGCCACAAACAGTTATTGCGCCTGGAAACTCGTTGAAAAAATTAAACATTTCCGTATTGAAAAATTAAATATTTAAAAAAAAACATGAATGAATCGTCAGCCAGCAGTGATCCGTGCACGAGGTTCCATCCCCATTGCCAGCGATGTCTGCTGCGGCTACAGACAAAACGTTTGGGAAAACGAGATTCTATTGGCCCATGACCTATGAGCTCGGAAAGCAATATTATTGACTTCATCCTTGAAAGTCTTCATTGTTTCGCAAACATAGAATAAATATGTTCCGTTTCAATGCACTTTCTCAAGGTTTCTATACCTTTTCAACATTTCTGTTCATTTCAAGGAATTTTAAGTGGCAATTGTAGCAATATGTCCAGTTAACTGATCTAATAAAGCACATTTGAAAATATTCCATTATTTTCCTTGCCTTTTATTAGGTACGGAATGCTGTTGTCAATAAAACAAACATATGTTCATTCATGATTTTTTCTATTGTGTCTATGATACTTTGTTGAGCTACAGTGGGCTAGACTGGAAAATTGCATTATTTTGTAACCATATTGGCAGTGTCATGCACTAAACTGGATTCTGCGATATTGGGTGAAGAAGAACGTCACAATCAAAAAACGTAATCGATAAGAAGCAAGAAATATATTTTCGACGACATTGCATCGTTCAGAAAACAACATGTGTTAAATTAAAATGAAGTATGAGTCATTTCTAATTGTTTTAAAAAATTTGAATGATAATGAAGATGATTAAGATTATTCTTTACAGGTCATTAACCAATATTCTAATTCGATATTTCATCCAGGATTCAGGGAAAAGTTCAGTTCGTTAGCACCGGATCGCGTGGTGGGTTTCTCAGGTATCAGGTACATGTGAACGTAATTTGAGTACACTGCTCAGAGCAGTGTAACATACATGTTATTACCACAAGGAAGAGATAATTCTAATTTGCTTTTCGAGCTTGACGATCGCAATTCACAGTCGGTATAAAAGTACGTGAACATAGATAATTCTAAGACTAATTACTAACCGCAGACAAGTGAATGTGAATGGTGTTTGCACTCACTTGACGTATTTGAACTCGTTGGCCATTTTTCATAAACACCGATGGAAATGTTGAAGATCGGAAATATTATATTGCTTTATTATTTACTCATTTTATGGCGTGTGATTGGGGATGGACAAAAGAACCCCAATTGCACAGCCTGTGGGCCAACACGGCCGTTACCGAGTGTCTTCTGATCAAGTTATTATTGGCGTTAACGCGTTATCACACAATCTGTTAGTTTGTGTGGTGAGTAATGGGAGTGAACATGGTGGTGATGGAGTGAGTGGCAAGGGAGATAGAATTACCCGAGGGATATCTGCTTTGATGCAGCCTTCTCCATAGTTAATACCAGATTATGTAGTAGTGATGGAACTCAAAAAGTATATAACTCAAACTGACAGCCCGCCTCGCTAAAAGACGTCTCATTCGCTGCCTTAAGGAACCTTGCAGTTTATCATAGCATCATCCTCACAGTCGCAAGAAAAAATGAGGATAATGTTTTACAGAATATGTGTTTTTGCAGATTTCTTAATGCTACTCTACAGCGTAAATAGTTCATGGGAAATACCCTTGACCTTACTATGCATTAGATGTTAATTGTAAACAGTTATTAAAAGTATTTTCAAATTTGAAAAAAGGCATTGCAGGATGTCTACAATTTTAACAAAACAATGCATGTATTACCGACGTACCATCGGCCATAAGCAACCAAATAAATGCGCATTTCACAGACAATTTGCTTATTTTTGCATCAATCTCTAGGTTGCAAAAGGTCCCCAGCTCTTCGATATTCCATATATAATCTCGTTGCCTGGTAAGAGGCAGTATTTTTTCATTGATTGGATATTTATTTAATTTGTAAATGTACTTCCGTATTAATGACGTTGCCGTGGACCCAGTAATTTTGTGTGTGTGTGTGGGGGGGGGGAGAAGAATCACGAATTGGCCGTCTAGGACCACACTGACTTCCATATGCACTTATCGAACACACACACACACAAACACAAACACACAAACGCACCCATGCCCGAGGCGGGACTCGAACCCGCGATCCTTCCGTCCGAGATCGCAACGGCACTACTGACTTGGCGATCTCGGCTATCCGGATCGTCCCGTGGACCCAGTAATGTAGATATTATTTTGTTTTCCTTGCTTGAGTAATTGTATCCCTCCGCCGCTGGGCGACGCGCGGTCTGCCGCTGGGAGAGCACGTGCTGGGGCGACATGCGCCGCAAAAATAAACGCATCCCCCCGGCCCGTCGTTAATCTACTCGCAGCGTGGGCGGGGCCTGGGAGGCTGCGACGAAACGCAGGCAAAACCTCTTTCCGTGCAGTCGAAATCCGTTTGTATTTCAGGTATTAAATTCGACCTCAATCTGTTTAAAAGTATTGCGTCGGAAACAAATGCTCCGAACACTCTCGTTACAAATAAATGAAAAACAAAACCTGCGAATTTCAGATTGATGAAAACTCAGTCTGATAACGAGATTTTGTATTTGTCATTTTTAAAATCCATAGCCTTCCCCCCCCCCCCTAGATATACAAAACTATCTTTACTGGCAATAGTAAATAACCGAATTGTTGAGGAGACGGACTTTTGTGATTCCAGAAACACGTCTTTCTTTAAAATACCTTATTCAAATTGACAAACTGTTTCTCTTGTAAAAACATCACTGCGGTTATCAATCGTACATTCTTACTTTATCATCGTACTTTTGGGGAATATAATAATTGAAATAAATATCTGTGAGTTCTGATATTCCGTAATTGCTTATAAGAGGATGCTGAAAATGTTGAGGAGCACTATGACAAAACATTATTTAGGAACCTTCTTGTTCAATATAAATTATCGTTCGTGAAGATTGAGAAAAGTATGAATTATTTCCTTCTTATTCACTCGTAACGTGAGCACGTTACACCTAATGTTCCTGACAGTGCGTTCAAATTACGTTCACAAGTTCTTGTTATCTGAGAAACTCAACCCTCGATCTGCTGCTTGGAACCCAATTTTTTTTATGAGCCCGGTGGCAATATACGAGTAGAATCAGAATATGTTTGTAGCGCATTAATTTTAATGTTAACACTTCGTGTACATTTTTCGTATTTCGAAAGAAAGTTCTTTCTCACTTCCTACAATGTGCTTCTGTGGTGAAGTTTTTATATCTCCGTATCCGTTTTTCTTGCCCGTAAAAGTTTGCTTTGGAGCTGGTGCAATATAGTTCTGTCACACATTCAGATACTCATATTTGCATCGCTGAAATCCCCGAAGGAATTCGTTTTGATTTACAGTCTGAGTGCAGCTTTCAGCGATACCAGTCGGAGAAGTCCCCGCGAAGATAAATGCATTCCGTCCAGAGCGCCAGCCTCGCGGGTTTGATGTGGTTCGACAACTGCCAATAGTAGTTTGGCGTGGACTTGTTTGCAAGTTATTAGCGCTGCTCCAATAAAGGAATAATGGATGGGCGGTGGGGCTGTCTAGCTGGGTCGCCGGGGGGGGGAGGGGAGGGGGGTGCCGCCGCTAAATGCGTCTGCGCGTTGTTGTTCGTGGGGGGGGAGGGGGGAGGCAACCGCCTGCAGGCTTCTGCCCGCATCGGCCGCCGCCCGCAGTTCCAGGGCTCGGCAGTGGAAGTCCCGGGAACAACCTTACCTCCAGTTCGCGACCGCAGTTTCATCATTGGTTCGTCTAGCATTCCCTCAAGCTGGACGCTGAGAAATTCATGTCTGGAATGCCCATCCACATCGTGGACCAAGCTCTTCATCAGCACACCCATACTAACGTCATCATACATTACTATATCTGTACTCACCTGCTACATTTCCTATGCTGGCCTTTATCATAGTTGATAAAATACATTTTGCCATAGGGAGGAGAAGAAAATGGGTTGTAGTGAATGCATGAGGATAGGCAGATACTTCGTAAAAATCACATGATATTGAAGACGTGTCAGGTGCACGGAAGCATAAATGCAGATTCTAATGAAAATGAAATCGTCCTCACTATACAATTAATACTATCTGTACCAGAGTATGTTGTATTCATGCTCGCGCTGTTGGAAGCCAAACTGCTGAATATCCATTGAGCTGCATGTTCGAAAAATAGATTTTTATTGTGATGTTTGTCTTACATCGCTACCATTAAGTGCAAATCCCTTTCTGGTATGTCACGATATTAGATCTCATTGTCACAAATTGAATAACGGAACTACTCGCCTGTATCTGATTTGCCAAGTGCTAAAATTGCAAGTCTTACTCTCACTGATTTCAAACACGATTTACTCATCCTTTACTATCGTCCAGTACCATTTTCGTTGGTCGCTTTGTGCGTCGCCCAAGGGTCTGAACCTCCAACGCCGCCCTTCACCTTCCGCCCCTCCGCGTCTTGATGCGAAATCGATGGCGTTTGAACAGGCTGTTATTGCGTGTAATCCGGCAGGGCTGAAGGGGCGGGCCGTCGCCAAAACGATCTGGATACTCGGGTCTGCCCGCCGCGCCAGCGCGCGCCGCGCCGACCTGTCTTCTGCGTCGCGCCACCGTTCTTCCACGATCCCCGGTCCCAGCCCCCCACCCCCGCCCAGCCCCCGCCAGCCACCGTGCCTGCCCCCCGTCCAGCCCCCGTCCAGTCCCGTCCAGTTCCCAGTCCAGTCCCGCCCAGCCCCGCCCAGCCCCCGCCAGCCCCCGCACCCCGCCGGCCCGCCAGCCCGCCCCCCGGCCCAGCCCCCCCAGCCCCGCCAGCCCCCGCCCCAGCCCCCGCCAGCCCGCCCAGCCCGCCCGCCCCGCCAGCCAGCCCCGCCCAGGCCCCGCACCCCTGATGCCGGCGCCTTTCGCCTCGCCCTTCGCCCCGTAGTCGCGTCTATGTCGCCACCTCCCTGCCCGCAATCGCCACGTCGCTCTGTGGTCGGGGAAAAGCGACGGTAGACTTGGCGGCCGGATGTCGCCATCTAGCGGGCGAAGATCACCGCCACGTCGCGCAGGAAAAAACACGCACAATACTTACCGGACCTATTACTTCCCGTAGTTAACGCGTCCCGAATTCACGAACACCGGCGCTACCCCGCACACCATCTCCTTACGTCTCAGTCCGCGTCCTCAAACGCGTCGTACCCGCCATCGTCCCTACCGTCGCGTTGTGATCTCTTGCTGCTGTTGCCGTCAGCTGCGTCTGCGTCCGCGACTTCAGCCCCGCCCCCTCCCCCTCCCCTTGACCCTCCCCCTCCCACTCCCGCCGTTTCTTAGCGACATCGTTTTCCGCCGCCGCCCTCTTCTGGCGCTGTCGTCACGACCTTTGGAGTGGAGCGCGACCTCTAAGCCCCTGCTTCGGGCTGTGGGGCGGGCGCGGGGCTGCTTCGACAAGAGTGGAAGAAGCTGTCGGCATTGGATGCGAAAATTCCACGGAAACATCACGTGTACCGGAGCGGTGCCATCTGTTGTATATTTACCTTGCGGCTTAAAGGGTGGTTCCCATCGACAAAAATCCCTTGTAAGGATGGTCTAGGAAACTGATCGTTGGCTGGCGCGAATTACTTCTGAAATGTATTGAAACCCTTTATCTGTAAGCCTCTTCGTGAGATAATCCTTAATGTAAAATCCATAAGCAAAATGTTGAGTAACCTCAGTGTACGTTTATATCAGGCGAGAGACGATGTTTCGTCATTGGCAGCGTTGCATTGTGCTCGTTAGTTTTTTCCTCGTGTCACCGATGGGGCAGAAATTCCCATCATTTTTGGAGGGAATGATTATGAAGTAATAATTCCAGCGAATGTAATTGGACGCCTTTAATGTGTTCCTCCGCTTTTGATTTAAGATTTCTATTTTAAGAGTGATATTCCCTAATAAACGTTTAATGACATAATTTAATTACCGGATAGTGAATGAGTTTAGGGCAAGATTTATAAATATTTATTCTGATTTGCACCCCAAATCACGCATCCAAACTTAATTCCTGAATATTGAAAGGAACGCGAAATTCATTGACATGCTAATTCCATTGATTTCCGCTTAATGCATCAATTTGGGACATGGCGGAGGGATGTCCGATTTTTAGGCGTGTTTTGTACTCTTCTGCATCATCTGGCGTGGTGAATGTCGCCAACGGAATAATGACTGCGTCATTTGGCGGGCAACAGTGTTGATGAACGGAAACAGGGTGTATCTAGTAGGGGCCCTGAGCCCAAATTATTGTGGGGGTCATATTCAACTTAACAAATGTTTGGTCACATTTAGTAATAAAGTTCATTTATTTTTAGATTTTACAAAAACTTATTTATAAGTTGTACGTTTTATTGCTTATTTTTCACCGAGTTATGAAATTTATAATTAAATACACAGATTCATATTGAACAAATCGTAATTCTCACGTTAACTAATTATGTATGCCTATTGGATGAGTCAATAAATGAATATTATTAAAACATCTACTCATTAAAACAACTATTTCTCTATCGCAATACACAACGTTCTGCCGTAACAATAAATAATAAGCTTGATAATATCTTAGATTGTCACTTTCCATACTTACTTCCATTGTTTCTTCCAATGCCTTTCAAAAATATTTTAATTGTGCTTGTGCCATAACAGTGTTGAGAACCGTTTGATTCCTTCTGCGCAATTGGGTGAGCCGGGCAGTCGGTGGGCTCGTATGTTCGCGCGGCACCGAGCGGCGTCTGCGGTCGCTGACCTCCGCTGATGGACGTGTTCCACCCGCGTCCGCGCAGGATGCCCGCTGAAACACAGACGGATTGGGGAGGAAGCGGCTTTAAAGACGGGTTCTATTAAACAATGTTAGCATTTTAAAATATTTCGCGTTGTTTCTGATTTGGTAAGAAAATTATTTGGGTATGTCTCAGTGTCGAAACAATATTCAAAGGGTCTAATAGGTGAAGCAGTCATTATTATTTATTTCGAATTGTTATTTTAATTTTCATCCAGTTCACGTAAGATTAATACGGGAATAAACGTAAGATATATTAGCAATTGTACAGGATTATTTCAGAGCGTTAGTTATTTTTTTGTAATTTTTCTAACTTACGAATTCGTGTTTCATCGCTTGAGTTTGAACAGAGTCGTAATTCGGCATCGTTGGTGTTTAGGAATCCCGTTTTATGTTTGTCGGGCACGAGGATTATTCTAGCGGTGGGGGCAGTGGCAGATGACTTGCACCGTGGTGTGGCGCGTCGCGGTGAAGGGGCAGGTCGGTGACACGTGTAAACCCACGCTCTCTACACGAGGCGACACTGATACTGAAGGTGAATACTTGCCGCAACTGGTTTCTGTCGGTGACCCAATTTATTTTTAAATAGGAATATGGACGTAGTACGTTTGGTAAGGTTCATG
Source organism: Gryllus bimaculatus (assembly GCA_017312745.1). Lineage (NCBI taxonomy): Eukaryota > Metazoa > Arthropoda > Insecta > Orthoptera > Gryllidae > Gryllus > Gryllus bimaculatus. Next base: position 544,542 of record BOPP01000157.1, read on the forward strand.
GTGAAAAATGAATTTTCAAAGAATTGCTTTTCCTTTTCGGTAATCACTAAACGGTTTGAAAGAGCCTAATGTATTTTGCAAGTTTGTTTATTTTATTCAGACTTTGGTTCATATGTTGAAGAATTTAATTTAATTTTTGAAAGTTCTTGAGATTTACTTAGCAAATTATACAGATTTTAAAAACTAAAAACATTGTACTGGCAGTACTATAGAATATTATGTGGCCTAGCCGATGTGCCTTGTTGATACTGTTCCTGCTGCTTTGGAATTGAAAGAGAAAATCCTAAACAAAGGTTACACGAACGCTCTGGTAGCAGTTCCATTTTGACTCTGACAAAAAGCTGTTTTCGTTCACTTCCCGTTCGCTACTCCTCTTGCCGGCGTGGAGGGGAGGGGGGGGGCTCTCTTGCACCCCAAATATTTACAGCGGCCCCCCTCCGCGCGCGTCGGTGGCGGGGCGGAGCGCGGTCGCTCGCGAGGGGTGCTGTGGCGCGGGGGCGCGGCGGTGTGCGACGTGAGAAACGAGATACACCGACTTCCTGTGTTCCCTGCTTCATAGCTTCCGCCCTCCGGAACTAACGCGTGTCGGTAACACCACTGTGGAATGTGCCTCGCCGCCGGTGCGAGACGGATGGGCACGAGTGGCGCTTGATCTGTCACTGAGACTCGAAAGTTAATGCTGCATCTAGAGGAGAAATATGAATGGAAATATGCTCCAACCTTTGTAAAATATGCGCCAGAAGAAATGAAATATGCTTTACTAACTTTTCAATTACAAAACTTTTTTATTTTAACAATTATTGCAATTTGCATTTTTGTCTTCTTTTATTACTTCAGCGATAATTTTTATAGTAAAATATAATTATTTATTCTGTATAATCGTCGAAGTATCAATTCCAATGCCACAAATTCTTTATCAAAGATAAATTATCACATCATTCATAATTGGACAAATTGTTTCTGGGTACCGACAGCCATGATATAGTGTCCGTACTCAGTCGCGGGGCTGCTGTATAAATGGCAATTCATGAAATATTTTTTAAATATACTTTTGTATAATGCATTTTTCTTCAGGAGTCTTCTTTTATTCTTCGATTTTTATTCCGCTTTGTTAATATTGTTCAGCTGTCACGATCATGGGAGGAATTCAAGGAAACAGTTCGTTAAAGCCAATTATATACTCCTGTTTGGTAATGCTCCCCAAAACACCCTTTTCGGCTCGAACGCTCAGTTTGTAACGGCATATGGGTGGATGGGGGGGGGGCAGTTTGAGTGGCGCGAGCACAAGCGGAGGGAGGACTTCTGCCGATTCCCACCCTCTTCCCATGCGAACTTTTTGTGTATTCTGCGCAGCACTCCCCATCCCGCGTTTAATTTATTTTGCAAAATTAACTGCGGTTCACCGCAATGAATTTTTAAAGTGGTTTTTGGATTGTCTGTATGAGACTTGCTAGATGTTGCGGTCGCTTTGAATCGCTGTGCGGTGTATGGCGCTCTTATTTCATTACGAAATATGATTTCGAAGTAAAGGTCCATTTTAATTAGTGACAATCCGTTGTTTATTTTGGTGTGTTGCTCCTGCTTATCTGACGAGAGATTTTATGGTAGGATTTGAAGAATTGTTTAAACAATAATCAAATTAAAATAATGTAGGTTTCAATTTTGAGTATATAGTTGGTATGTAGGTTAAAATATTAAAATTTCTGTTTAACCCATTGTCACCACCCTGTCGCCTCTGGAGAGGTAAATACTTCGGAAATATGTTACTTGAAAACATCCACGTTGTGACCTTTTAACTGTATAACGATTGAATTTAATAATTTAAATTATTTAAAGCAGTCATCCCCAATCAACCAGTGTATCCTGGTCTTCGCCCAGTTGTTTCTCGGTCTAAGTGACTATTGCGGGGAGCTGTTTAAATTCCTGTTTGACTTCGAATTTGTGAATACAAAAATTGAAGTTCACATATTTTGATTAGCCAGGAATGAAATGAGAAAGAAGAAATAATAACATATTCTTTATTGAGCTGCTAATTGATTGTCTAGTATATTTTCTTTTGATTGTTTAAGCTGAATTAGAAACCGGATTAGATAAGCTGGGCCGAAAACCGTCCGAAGTGAACAAGTATTTTACTGTGTAACTTAAAATAATCTCTTACTGTTTATCCAGGACTTCCAGTAACGTATTCCATTTCACTGGTACATATGACGAGTGAAAAACCACACAGCCCGTCCACGACACGTACGTTGTTTGCTCTGAAAATTGCCCATCGCGGAGTGGTGTGTTTGCGTTGCGAAGTGTCAAGGAAGGCGGAGCGCCCTTCGGCCTTGGCGGTGGCGCGTGCCCCGCGGGCGGGCGGCGCCCGGGGCTGCCCTACATCCTTCGCGGGAGCAGGGCCGGCGCCAGGCACGGGCAGTGAAGGGTCCCGATGATGATAATAATAATAATAATAATAATAATAATAATAATAATAATAATAATAATAATAATAGTAATAATAATGTCTATTAATAGCGAGGCTCAGGCCACAGGGTAGCTCTTCCGCCTAACCACTGAATTTACATACATATAGAGTAGTAATATTTTAAGAGAGGCGGGTAAGCTGTACATTTTCGTTGTCTGGGAGTACAAATCTAGGGACCATCCCGGCATACATCTTAAGCGATTGAGTAAACCCAGAAAACTTCAATCTGAATGGCGGCTTAGGGCCAATTATCAATTCACGGGGATGATGGGGCTGATGGCGGGAAAAATAGTACAAAATGAAACAAAAAATTAGAACTCGAGAAAATTGTCATCGTAATTATATAAGTCGCGGTACATCAATCTGATATAAAATTTTAAATTATTTTTTACCTTAAATAGATAATTGTAGTAGTCATTATTTAAAAAAAGGGCTATATGGAATGAATCAAATGACGATCAAATTTAAATAGGTTCCGTGGGTGATCTGGGCTGTCCGGGTGACGCCGCGTCGAAGGCCCAGATCACCCACATGACTCTGGTCGCGGAAGCCTACGACTTCATTAAATAGGTTCCTTTGAAATTCGTATATTTTTTATTTCATGTATTTCAAAACAAGTTATTTTATTAAACTAAACGCAACATTTTTTTAGTGTTTTAAGATCACCGTGGAAATTGTAGTTATTACTTTATTACTACAACTTTCACTTATACTTTCACTTAAAACTATTATTTAAAATACATTTCCCAAACTTTTTTCTAGCTTAAATTTTGTAATTTTTTGTTATTTGCTGAAATAAAATAACGTATATAGTTTCTTGATACAACGTTCACAATTTTAATTTTTTCTGTGAGGGGAAGGGGGGCAGGGGGCTAAGATTTAGCATTGCCCCGGGCCCAAAGTAATTTCTAGCTCCGGCCCTGCGCGGGAGCACCCTCTGGGCGGAGCGTTCGATGCTGGGTCTGACCTACCGGCCACGCAGGATGAGGGCGCACCGCCGCCGCCGCGACCTCCGCAATCAGTACGGCTTCGGACTCCACTGGGACGGGGCGAAGCGGTTGAAGATTGCGGTGATCGCTCGGAGGCGAAATACATGGGCCGCGAAGAAAGAGAGGGTTAGATGCGATGCGATGGGAATGGGAAAGGGTGGCTCGTCGCACTGGGTCAGAATCGAGGTCGATCTTGAGAGCCAAGGCAGCGGTTCTAATTTCCGTAGCATGCCTCTGACAATGCCCGTATCGTATGAATGGGGGGCGGGATGATTTGTCAACATCCATGCAGCGTTATGAGGCTGTTTGCTCGGGTTCTTTTCTGCTCTGGGTTCCTCCCCGGTTGCAGGCCGCTGGAGCGCGCTCTCTTATCGACGCAGAGGAGCGGGGTGGGGGTGTGGTGGGGGGGCGTTTGACGGTCGCTGAGCGGGCCCGGCCTCCGCCTCCGACACAATGGGCCTCGAGCACCGATCGGCTACGACGCCAGCGCTCCACCGGATCTAATACGTCCCCCCTGCTTCTTCGTGTCTGCCTACCTACGCTTATTCTAAAAAAATGTCTTTTTCGGTCCTATCTTTCTCGTCACATCTCTCTTCTCTTTCCCTTGTGAAATTTTATTTTTTTCGTTGGTGTTTTCTCGGCTTTTCTCACTCTTCCTTCTTATTTCCGTTTTGTTTGCGCCTTCCCTAAGTTCTCCAGTTTCTTCTTTCTACCTTCTGCTTACTTCTTGTTTTTGTTGCATTCGCTCTTCTACTTCTGTTTTACACGCCCCCACGTGTTTTAAGGGTTTAGTAGCAATAATTTGTCCAGATGCGTACAATACGTGACGTATGCTCTGGGAAATGATCCTTCGTTCATGTCTCTGTATGTTGCAAATTTTGATACTTTCACGTTTCCGTGTAGTATCGGAGTGTTCCTTCAGAAGTGTTGAGATCTGGATTTCCACTGTTCGCCAAGAAGAACATCGGGATCAAGCGAATTCTATTTCTGTCAACTTCGAAATATTGAATTTTGAATTGAATTTGCCTTATTTTACGTGGCGAAACTCGGGCCATCTGGCCCGCTCTTCCGTCTGACCACGCAAATTTCGCTACGCTCCTTTCATCAAGTAGCTGAGAAAGACGGTATTTCTTGAGCGAGAAACAGGCAATTTGAATTTAGCTCAGAGGCGTCATTTTAGGCTTGAGGGTCTTTTACATGCAAGTAAATCTACTAACATGGGACAGCGGGCTTTACTTCGCCTCCGAAGGAAGGCGTGCGAAGGACTTTTTCGCCCTTAAAAATCTACGGCTTCGATCGGGTTTGAACCCGCGAACTTGGGTATAACTTCTCCGCGAAATAGCCGGTGAGCGCTTTTGACGCGCGCCGTCACAGGATGCGCGATAGCAGAGCCCTGATCGAGCGGAGCGGGGTGCCGTCGGAACCCTCGCAGTTGCCGTCCTTGGGGACCGCCTCCACCGGCGGTTCCAGGAACCAGGGCGAGCGCCCCCGCGCGCGCCGCCCCGCGGGAGAGCAGCCGGATTGCCCCGCGCACCTGTCAAGCGCGTTTCGCACAGATTTAGAAAGGAGCAATCTCGCGAGATTGTCGATACATTTGTGCTACGTATCCATAATGAACTTATGTCCCGCAACAGTGTATGCAGCCGTAGATGCCTGTGTTATTTGGTATTTCCAATAAATTCAGCTGCTGTTGTTTTTCACTTAACCATCGTCGCTGTTCATTCGCCTTCCTCTTGAGATACTTTTAAATAAAACACTTAAAGTTCCAACACAAACAATTATATTGTTCGTGAAGTCTTACCACAATCAATAGGCAAACTATTACCTGTTCAGCTTCCTCGGGTATCTTGTTTCATATTCTAGAACCACCGATTAATGTTCTTAAATACCTCGCCCAAGGTTTCGCCAAACTTCTAATTTCTTGAAGACGCTACTATTTGGGTATTTAAACTAGAATGACTCTTAAAATATCTTGACCTACGGACACGGGTCCATTTCTCCACTGGAGCCAACAAACTTGCGTCACTAACATCCGAATCTCTTTCTTACGAGTGCACACATGTATCAAGTTTTATTATATATTGATATCCTAGCAATGTGGGAACTGCGTTAATTCAAAAATTCAGTACTGTTAGTTTGATGAAATTTGCAAGGGAGACATACAAACTGAAGGAGGAGACCCACTTGTTCGAAAATGACGCGTTGCACGTCGGTACGTATTTACTTGAAACTGTACAGCACGCATTCCTTTTACGACCGGTGATTCATGGTATCACTATCATCGCAGTCAAGCGAACAGAAATGAGCCCTTAAGAGCTGGATTCGGCACAGAATCAGCTCCACTGAGCATTCACAGGGATTTCATTCACTACCTAAATGAGCAGTGGAATGAAGTAATGTCTCATTCAGTCGAGAATGCTGATAAGGGTTCACAGGCATTTGAAATCAATGAATGAAGACTATGAGGAGAGGGGAACCAGCAAGCGCCATATTGTGACGAATAGATGGATGAATCGATCAGTGCAGAAAATGATGCGTAAGTTTCTCTACTGTTTGACCATAAGTGTATTGCTTTGATACTTGCCTCTTTACATTTTTAAAGGAAATCGTTGAGGTATTGATTTTAAACACAAACCGAACAATTGTTTAATTTGATCTAATGATTAATTAGGTAATCATAAATAAAAAGACTTTCAAATCCAGAAATTTTCTTTCTTAACAAATATGTTTTTTTCTTCAAAAATTCCTCTCCTTGTCATTTCCAGAACAGATTTTTGAATCAAAATTAGTAAGGCCTGCATATTACTGGAGTTGGACATAAAATTAAGTTTTTGAATGCGCGAGTGAGTGCGTTCTGCGAGAGAAGTTGAGAGTAACTATGCGTGTGCGTGAAAACTCGGACACTACTCAGTGGAGGAAAGGAGAATGCGAAAATGGAATGAGTTACATCACATAGTTTGATGTGTGTGGTGTGTGTTCAGTTATTGATGGCCTTGCCAAAAGACATAATTTGTAATGGTCTGGGAGGTACGTTGGAAGTGGAAGAACTGAACATATGCGGGGGCAGGTATGAGTGAGGTATATGAAATTGGGGATAATGGCCCTAAGGAAAAATTGACGTTACCATCAGGTTATATAGTATGTGAACTGCACTGAACGTTGCTGAGGGGAGACGGGAGTGGCGGGGGAGGGCGCTAGTCGCATTGTGTTTCGATTTTTAAATATCGATTATTTTGTTTCGAAAACTAGCCGTATTGATATTAGAAAATATACTGGTAAGTTGTGTAAACCACAATTTAACCAATGTCAAAATTGAAAAGCAAAAAAACAGGATTTGACTAGAGAAAATTAGATAAACCGGTAACAAAAGTTCTAGTGTTACAATCTTGTTAACGATTTCAACACTATTTTTTGTTGTTTTGTTTTGTTTTGTTTTATTGCCAAACTGCTTTTCCAAGATGTGGTCTGCTAAGTAGTGATGCGAGATTGTTAAAAGAGTATCGATGGTAGATTAAAAACCTTCGATCTTTTCAAGCTGGTTTAGAAACCTTTAATAGGAAATACAGGAGCAAGGAATCTCGATCTCGAAAGAGAGTTTGGACGATTTAAGGTTTTTGTCGTAGTTAATGGATGTAGTACATTATAATGTTAGTTATTTTACAATTAAATTATGATTGATGATTCCGAGCCCGCACATGAACTGCTAAGGTCATTTCTTCTGTAAATGTATTGTTTGTTTTTTTATCGCGGGAGGTGGTGGTGATGAAGATATGTAGCAGGTACGTAGCTAGGGTCGAAACCACGAATCCTAGGATCTCCCGGTCAGAAGACTGCATATCATATAATGCGCTGAGGCTACTTTATCCGTAATTAAATGACTCATAATTATTTAGTTTTTCTTTTTCCATATTTAGAGTTCATTATACAAAAATCGTATTTGCATATAATGCCCCATCCGCAAGTAGAGAATGTCAATTGCTAAATCAAAAGTTTGTATAAAACATACACACATACGTCATACAAATATCACTGTAGCATTCAAAACACTTGCTATCAATCGCAACGAAGTCACGGGTTAACCTCTTACCAGGCCACAGCCAATAATATTTTGTCACGTTCTCATCGCGCATAGTTAAAAATAAAGAGATGTGACGCACTCTTCCCCACCATACATTTCTATCGCCAGTGCCACTGCTGCCTCCAGTCCCCTCCGACGCTTGGACCCCCGCGCCGCCCTTCCACACCACAGCCGCCGCCACCGCTCCCTCTTCCGCCCTCGCCACTCAACACACCCCACCCCACCACAGTCGCCGCTCCTGTGTCTCCGTTCTGCCCACCAGCGGCCCGGCTTCACCGGTGCCTCGCGAAAACTGGCCCCGCCGCGTGACCCACGCCACCGCCGCCCGAACTGCGCCCGCGTCGGACAGCGCCCTACCGGCTTCGACCGCCGGCTCACCCCCCACGCCCACACCCGGCGCACCCCCGGGTAGATTTTCTTGCCTTTAACAGCTCACGATGGCTGTTTTAATCCGCCCTTAACCCCTGCCCGATAAAAAACCTGCCACTACCTGCTCCACTGCCGTTGCCTCCATCGCCTCAGGCGCGAGACTCTTTAACCCTACTCCTCACTCATTAACCCTCCACGCCTCTGACAAGCTTTCTGCTCCAGCCTCCCTGCTTCTCCACGCTCACCCACTCTCAGATACTCCGCATCAACTGTACTTTATCGCCTATCTCACTATGTTTCGCCTCCGTCGCTTTGCCATTGCTGAACGTTATTATGACCTGCCGCGCGTGGGCCGCCCTCCTATTTACACTCACTTTTCTTGACTTCCCTTTTAAACCTCACATACCCTCACTCCTCCGCAGTGAAATGCCCGCCCGGTACGTTTATTACATGCGCATGCGCTTTTCGTTCGTGGTACGGAATACTATTTTTAACTACCATCACGACTACGGCCCGTAACCGCGTTAGCTATCTTACCTTCTTTTGACGGTTTCTTGTCATGGTTGTAGTGTACATGCTACTTACGCCCATACCGCTAATACATCGACAAAGCATCTCTTCCGGTCGAGCCGCCCGGGAGAGCGCTCTTGGCGTTTCTTGCCCCAGGTACCTCTTCCTCATTATCCGACCCTCATCACTTTATTTTGTACTACGTCCGCGGCGCAGGATGGCGAGAGCCGGGGCGTTGGGAGGGGGCGGCGGTGCGGGCGAGAGACGTCAGGCGATAGCTTTCGGGCGACTGCCGCTGGCGGTCGCCTTTGCTACTCGTCTAGACCGACCAAACACGGCCTCGTCCGCCCCTTTGTTCCCGCCTCGTCTCGGGCGGCGGCCCCACTCTCTCGAGAGAGCGCACCTCCCGCCCACCGCGCTCGCCCCTTCAATCTGAGCTTCTGGATGCTGGCAGCGCGCAGCCTGCGCCCGAGCCAGAGCTCCGGTAGAAGGCCGCCGAGCCGCGGTGCTTGCCTGTGCATAGCCCCACAAGCTACGGTCCGCGCGGCGGCGCACTAGGAGGGACGCGAACGCCTGCCGTGCGTTGTAGCCTCTGAGAGGGGCAGAAGAGGACGATTTGCTCCGGAAAGGGAATGAGCCGTAACTTGGTGTGAAGGGAAGGCGGGTTCTTATCAACTACATGTCTTTTTTGTTTTCGTGTTCGAAATTCGGGAACTACTGGAGAAATATATTCTAAACCAAGAAAGTCTGAAATGATTATCATGCAGTGGAAGGGGTTGCCGAATAATCCTAATAATAACTTCAATGTTATTTCAGTTCGTTTCAGGCATTTCAAGAAGGCATTGAAACTATTGGAAGTTAAAGCATGGAGGTTCCTACATTATTTCTACGCATTTCGGCATCCCGATTGTGCTGACGGCTGTGATATCCGGGGCCTCCCTTTCATCCAGTGAATGAGCGCCGGCGAAAGGCTAATTCGCGGCGCTTGGAGGCTGCCTTGGCCAGCCCCGCCCCGCCCCGCCCCGCGCCGCCCCGCCCCGCCCGCCGTCCGCCCCGCCCGCCCGCCCCGCCCCGCCCGC
>BOPP01000157.1:554055-592117 GCA_017312745.1 Gryllus bimaculatus
CCGCGTTTAGATTTTAACAATCAATATGCTGCCGTCGACTTCCTGTATTTCAAACCATTTTTATGTGTAAAATGCTAAGTTGGAGTAATATTTTGAATTTAATTGTGCTTTGCTTGATTCTTTGGCAAATTTGGGACATTATACATACCATTGTAAACAACTTACATATTGTTTAATAGATAATAACAATCGCGACAGGTTTTCTTATGTAATACTTTTTCGTCTTTTGGCTGGCTAGAGTGGTTTCTTCATTGAGCAATGATCATTATTTGGAAAAGCTGTTGAGAGCATTCGTGACTAAAGTTGGATTTGAAACATATCCATTCCTTCCGCAGAAGACGGTTGTCATTTCTCTTATCTTAATAGAACGAAATAATATCGCATGTGTAAAGGAAAAGTATTGTAAAGGTAATTTATTGTAAAGAAAAGAAATGGGATAATTCCTTTAATTCCTACATTTCTGATTGTTATTACTTTGCTTTATTTTAAACATAACATCTTGTTTTCTGTAGTTCATTTTTAGCCGTTATGACAGTTGAATATTGCGTAAACGTCTGTTGTTTGTTGAAGTATTTTTTTCTATTCTATTGTGGAAAGTTCTAGAAATGATGCGTCGCCCTTTTTTATTGTGTAATGTTGGTATTTTTCGTTCGTGGGGTAAACGTTTCGACCTTCTGTGTTGTATGTGAAAGGTAATTCATTACCTGAATGTTTTAAATGTGTTGTCTGCTTCCTCATCTACAAGGTCGTATCAAGCTAATGTTACTAGAACACTTTTACATCAGCACACCATTATCATAATATATTCTGTTTTGTTATTCTCTCCTAGCACCGGCGTCGGTTCAGGGAAAAGTTGTGTTCTTACTATAACACAAGTCCATACGTGAAGATGTTCTCAAGTTACTATTTTTTAAGACACTGTATTAAACAACATGTACAATAAACCAAAATAATGAATAAATAATGCTGTGAGGTAATGTAAAAATAGTATTTCCCTGACACGAATGAAAGCTCATCGCATCGTAATAAACGTACGGGCGGGCATTCGGTAAATAGAGGCGTCCACCGCAGGATTAACTCAATGGAAACACGAGGCAGATAGTGTCGAGAGTGAAAGCGGAGGTGGAAAGGGGCTATCGGAGCGGGGGCAGAGCAGGTGCCCGCGGGCGATAAACGGGCGCCGGGCGCGGTCGGTGGGAGGCGCTTCGAGAGGCGTCGGTAGGGCGCGGGCGACGCGGGCGGCGCGGGCCGGCGGTCACGCTGGCGGGGCCAGTTTTTCGGCGAGCGACCCGGTGGGAAGGGCGGCGGGCGGGCTGGCGAACGGGTGAAGGGATGGGCGAGCGGGTAGACGAAAGCGAGCGCGGTGCCTTGAAAGCCGCGCCCCGCCCTGCGCTCGGTGCTGCGGAGGCGGCGGCGATGGCGAACTCCGGACCGCGCCAATGGAGCTGCAGTGCACGAGCGCCCCTCTAGCGATGCCTTTGGCGGAAGAATTTCTTTACGACGTCCATTCATTTCTCTGAATGCAATTATGTCGTCCACACGTTAGACGAATAAAAAAAATATAGCGCCAGAAAGATTTGCGGTTTGGGAATATTAGTACAAGAAAGATTTGATGTTTAAAACAGTGTAAAGAATACAATGAAGAACTTATAAAACAGTTTGACTACGAAACTTAAGGTAGTCTTGCTCCCCTGGATGGCGAGATTTGTCGCCGACCTAACGTTGGTTAGCGGGGTTTTCTCAAACCAGGTATTTCCTATCAGCGGGGCACCGCCCAAGCTGGGACAAACTCTAAACTCCCACCGGTCCCCCGACATGTGTGTAGTTCATGTAAGAGTATAAGTATGTAGGGGTGAGGATAGGACAATGAAGAGGTAGAAAAGATCGCGCCCGTTAGTTAGGATACTGCTCCGGCATTCGCCCGGCGTTGATGAGAGAAACCGCGGAAAATTGCAGGTTAGAGCAGCCAGCCGCTAGAATTCTCCTCCAGACAGCGACTGAAATCGTCGTAGCAGAAAAGCCAGTGTCTAAAATCCTGCCACCATCAAGATCGAAACCTAGGACCACCCGGTGAAAGGGACTGCAGTGGCATCATTTGATGCCCTGAGCCACCACTCCCGACACGGACGATGAAGGGGCCGTGGCTCTTGAAGCGGTGTTCAGCGCAGTGGGGCAGAGAGCTGAACAAGCCTTGCTTTCAGGGAACAGTGATATGTTTTGTTCTTCCATTTGCGATCGCCGTGCTTTCTAGTGTCAGCAATGTCAACGCCCGTCGCCAGAAGAAAGGAACATACGCGTTTGGCAACTAGACAATTACCTATTTGAGAGCGAAAATGTCACAGCAAGCGGAGGGAAATGTAATTACTGTGCTGAGATTGCGTTGTATTTGGCGACGTGAGCCATTGTGTATTTTGGGGCACGTTAATTCTGAATTTAAAAAGGAAAACTGGCAATAAAGCTGACCTACTGAAAAGATATCACCCAGTTGTGTAATGCCGGATTCAGACTGTGTACATTCGTTGTTAATTTTGTCAAATTCTCCGTTGCTTTTACTACTCGTTATACGAAATGTATACATGTACGCCATCATGATTCCTCTAATAAGTTTCGAAATATTTACACGTTGATAGCGTGCGTGCAAGAGGATGCGGATAATATTGTCATATAAAAAGAACGGTAAGAGTTTTGAAGTTAAAAAATATTGTGCATTTTTGGTAAGTCCAACATGACAAAATGAATAAAAAAAATCTGGAATGCACAATTTTTGCGTTGAACTGCAGACCGTTACTTGAGGATCGCCCCCTCGAGTCGCACGCGAGTGGAAATGCTGGTTCGCCGGCGCGCATGCGCCCTGCGGGGCGGCCCGCCTGCCCGCCGGCGGAGTCCGGTCGTTCATTAGCGCGTGCTAAGCGCGTCCGGCCGGGCGCCGCATTAAGCCCCGCTTTTACGCCGCTCGCGTCTTTCGGGGAGCGCGTGCTTCTCAGGCCGCCCCGCGACGCCACACGCTGCGGCGCCTGGGGGGCCGTAAAATGCACATTCCCCCCAAACAACACCCACCCTCTCAGCTCCCAACGCACCGCCCCAAACGCCGCCCCAAACGCCCGCCCCCAACGCCCGCCCCCAACGCCGCCCCACGCTCACTTATAACGCCGCCTCCCAACGCCCCCCCCAACGCCCCGCCTCCCAACGCCTGCCTCCAACGCCCGCCTCCAACTCGCCCGCCTCCAACGCCCGCGTATACAACGCCCGCCCCCCACGCCCGCCCCCCAAACGCCGCCCCCAACGCCCGCCTCCAACGCCGCCATCCAACGCCCGCCTCCACGCCCGCCCCACGCCCGCCTCCAAACGCCCGCCCTCCAACGCCCGGCCTCGCAACGCCCCGCCCTCCACGCCCGCCCCCAACGCCCAGCCCCAACGCCCGCCCCAACGCCCGCCCCCACGCCGCGCCTCCAACGCCCGCCCGCCAACGCCCGCCCCCCAACGCCCGCCCTCCAACGCCCGCCTCCAACGCCCGCCTCCAACGCCCGCCCTCCATACGCCCGCCCCCAACGCCCGCCCCCCAACCGCCCGCCCCAACGCCCGCCTCCAACGCCCGCCCAACGCCCGCCCCCCAAACGCCCGCCCCCAACGTCCGCCCCCAACGCCCGCCCCAACGCCCGCCCGCCCCGGAATATGCGCGCGCGGAACGCGAGAGCGGCTTCGCTTGCCACGCAGCATCACCAACCAATTCTGCTGTAACACCATATATGTCATCTACACGCCTCGCCTATTGCTTTCTACCTACATCCCGCCGTTTCGTGCCGTTCTTTCTCTACCCTTGTTCTGCACGCCGGCCTACTGGTTTTTACTTGCCTTTCTCACGCCTCTGCATCCTCCTTTCGGCTTCCATTCCATCCACAGCCACCGCGTACCATTGCTCCGCTCTCTTATTGTTCACCGCGCTTCCCGTTTGCCGCTCTCCATCGCGAGACTCAGTCTTCGTGCTCCAAACACTTTGATATAATGATCCACTCCAGCGTTTGCACCCACCCTTCGGCCACCGAACCTGCCGACCAAGCCCCCATCTCAGCGTCCACTTTTGTCGTTCTCCTTCGGCGTTAACGTGTATATGGAGCCACACCACCCTTCAAAAGTGTGCCGTAGCACCTTGTATTTTGCCTTCTCTCCGATCCCTCGCTATTGTCCCCTATTTCCACCTCTGGCGACCTCCATCCACTGTGTACTTGTGTGCCCTTTGCCACCACTCGCTGGGATCAGCCCTGTGTACTGCGCTCCCCACCTGTCCTCGCAATATCTGTCGCTTTCCGCTCGCCCCCACCCCAGCCTCCTTCCGTTGCCCGCCGCCGGCGATTCGCGGGAAGCGCTGCCTGCCGCCGGACTGCCCACGCGCTGAATTTACGGCGCGAGCGGCGGAGCGTAAATTTTTTAGTGATAATAAAAGCGGAGGACGCTCGCGCTCTTAGAGTCCGTAAAAGCTTATCCGCGGCTCTGAGCAGTAAAATACGTTTGCGTTCAACGCTGGAACTGTGCACCCGATGTGGAGAGTTTGGAAACTCATTCGCCTCACTCTGTCTGCGATCCCCTTCGTGCATTTAAAGCGTTTTTTACTCGGACGTCCAGTGGCACTACGATACAGACTTCCGCGGCAATTGGGTAAAACAATGTCTTTATATTAAACATTGCTTTTATTTATTTACCCATTTTTTTAGTATAAATCTGAATTAAAATTTTTAATGCTATCGTTAAAATGTTTTTTTTATAAATAGTTAACATTTTCGGACACCTAACGAGATCACACAATTAGTGAATTAATTTTTGAATATGTGTATCCATAAGCCTTAGTGCAGTTGAAATAAACATGAACGTATTGATAATTCAATAACTCTTAGAGGCAGTAAAATGATTCAATAGGCGTTGGCTTGTTCACACCTTGGTATTGTGGGTCAATTTTTACAGAGGAAAACTTAACGTTGAGGAATTATGTTCTCCATTATCTTATTGTGGCAGAAAATCTTGCATATGAGAGCTATCACGGAGGTTATAATTTTTTACAAAGGGATGAAAATTTTCATTGTTTGAATTGCGCAACGTATTATACTTGTAATTGAAGAGCAAGTGTAGAGTCAAACTGTCGATGAACTAGGTATAAGACTTACGAGTTCAGAGTTCATTTCAACGCAGATGCAAATAACAGCACATCTGAATGCAAAGAACGTAGCTATGTTTTTGAGTAAGCGTATCTTTAACTTTTAAATTAACAATTCGTTTGGAAGGAGCGAAAATATTACGTTTGCAAATGTGCATGTAAATGGGCTCGGGTCCCCCATTCGGCCGAGGTCTGGGAAGCAATTTAAGGCCGCCGCTTCACCCCTGCGGTCTCCGGGGCCGACGGAAAGCGAGAATATGCGCCGTCGGCAGTGGATTTAGAAGCGCGGCGTAAGACGATGAAGCCCGTATAACGACGGATGTTGTGATAGCCGGATTTATTAAATTGCAGAGAGACAATGCAAAACGAGCCAGTATGAAATGCGGCGCTTCGCCCAAGGCACGGGCGGAGCAAAGGGGGCCGAACGAAAGGCATCCCTCTCCACCTCCACTCCCCTCCACCACACCAAACAGCCCACGCCCCCCCTCCCCGCGTCCCCGTTTTATCAGGAGCACTTAAACCGGGCGCTTCCCTCCGACGGAATCCCGGTGGAGGCAGCGGGGTAGGGAGGGGGGGGACGGTGATGCGCGACACGTCCGCGGCTGGGGGCGGGGCGGGTCAAGTAGCGGCGCTAGATTTGAGGACGGAGCGGGGGTGAAGAAGGTGATGGTTGTGTGTCAGTTGTGCGGTTGGAGGGCATGAACGAATTTGAGGACGGGAGTGAGCGGATGGGGGCGAAGAGATGAAGAACGAGGCGAACGAAGATCGGGCGTTAGTTACTCTGCGTCGCACCCCGACATTTTTTGTGTGGGGCAGTCAAGTTCAGTGTGCGTGTGCTGCGTAGACGTTCTCTGGTTTGAGGCGTTTTGAAAAAAAATAAATTATTAATCCACGTTTTTCTAAATATGATGTGCATATTTATTTGACTCTTATGAGGAAAAAACGCCCCCCCCCTTTTTTTACACTGTGCCCAACCCCGCCCCTAACGTGTAGTTGTGATGCTAATTTTTAGTGCAAGTCGAAACACTCCAAATAAAAAAAGCAGATAAAATACGAGATGCCACAGATCTTGCACTTTGCAGATGAAGTAATTTGCAGATCAAATAGTAACATTAAAGGGCGAGGAAGGAAAATGTTTAAATGTTTTGTAACGGACACGGTCAATCAACATACGTTTGTGCTACAATCTGACTGGTCATTTCCAGTGTAACATTTGTTGCTATTCTCTTCCATCACTAAATCGAAGGGGACCTCGTGGATCGTAATATATTTCTACGCGTCTTATAACTTCACATTCGTTTGCTAATTATAATTTAATTTTTTGTATTGTTACCGAGAACAACGTACTAACCGCGAGTGTTAATCCAGGAGAATACCGAAAAGCCATCAAGGGAAAGCGAACGCCAACGGAAGCGAGCGTTGTGTGGGACGACGAACATGAACCAGTCGCATCGTGGGGGAATCGCTGCGCGTTCCGTGGAGGGCACCGCGGGCCGCCACGCCGCGCTGTCGGCGGCGTCGCTCGGCGTCGCGGCGCGGGCGCCTCTGGCCGCGTCTCCGTCTGCGGGGCTTTAATCAAACGATGCTCTTTTATGGCCGCGCTCGTAAACTTCGCCGCCCCAGCCGCGTACGCGCCCGCCCGCCGTGCCTCCGCCGCGGTCGCAGTCGCAGTCGCAGTCGCAGTCGCTCAGATTAGCCTGCGCAGCTGGTGGCGCCGCGGCGGAGGCGCGTCGACCGATGGCTCGACGACGGCTGTGGCTGTGGCGCACGTGGATTCGGTGAACGGGCGGACACATTGTTGGTGATGTGGGCGGGAGTGGAGCGGACTATGGGTGGAGGCGGCGTGGACTTCGCCGAGTGTTGTGGAGTATTGGCGATACGTCTGGGAAATCGAAAGAGGTGATACACGAATGTGAGAAGGTTGGGCCACTTGATTTACTGGTATATTTTGTTACGTTGTGAACATCAAAGTACGAATTATAGAATTTCGCGTATCGAGACATTCTAAACAGAATGTCATCGTAAAATGATATCAGTAATATTGCTTACTTCCGTCAGAATGTTTTTGATACCAATATGTTCATGTATTCTGCAATTAATAGGGAATTTTTGCACAGGGATCCGTCAAATGAAGTGATGTTCGACTGAGGTAACGACTTCATCTGGGTAGTTTGAAGGGTCACAATAGCTTTGCACAACTTTTTCGTTCATCTGTATGGTTTATGTTAGTGTCTTGCATTTTCTTATCGATTTTCTTATTTGACTTGCTAGTCTTACTAAATCATCAGCTGTTTTGTTCAGAATTGCTCTTAGTGTTCTCACTACCATATACGAAATTTAGATGGACATAGTATTTGTAGTATTTCTTTGGGTCGGAACATTTGATAAAGAATTATAATATAAATTGTAAGTAATATAAGTTCGCTGGGCGACAGTTGATAATGAAGTTTAACCAAAGCAAATTTAACAAATGATAAATACTCCATGAGCATTGTGTTGTAAATTTGTTTCTGCTCTGGAGTTTTGAATTAAAGAGAAGCGATCGGTATTATTGGATTCGATGAAAATTCGGTCGTTGACATCGTTACAATTTAAATTACTTTGTATTTGTGTCTCCATCGCCCAAAATTCACCCCGAGCGTGCTGCTTTAATTGTATACTACGATTCTCGAACACAGGTTAAGTTTAACATTTCTTCGCTGTCTTGCAAAAGTGGCCCCAGGACATGGCAGTTGAAGTTGCTCTACTGCAGATAGGCGTTGATTCTTTTTATGTCCATTTTAATGATATTTTGTGCTTCTATTCTGTATCATCTAAAAAAGTGGAATACTTAAAAATATGATTAAGGACACTATCAATGAATCGTATGTATCCCTTCGAAGCAGTTGCGTATTTATGGGGATGGTGGCCACCAGGCTTAGGTGGCTCAGGGCATCAACTGATATCACAGTGGTGCTCTGATCAGTAGGGCCTAGACTTCGAGTCCCGAGGCTGGCGAGAATTTGGAGACTGGCTTTATAGATAGGTCGAATTCAGCCCGTGCCTGAACGACAATTCTAACGGTCAGCTGCTCTGCTTGATAGTTTTCTGTAGTTTCACCGATCAACAGCAGAATGCCGCTGCAGAACCCTAACAAACCGGACACGGACCGCGCACGATCTTTCTTTTCTCTTCTTGTATCCTCACCCTTTACGTACACACATGTGCACTTACACTACATTACCATATATTGAGAGATCAGTCGGGAGCTTGGAGCTTGTCCCGGCTGAGGCGGTGTTCCGCTAGTGGGAAGTACTGGTTGGGAAAATCCTACAAGTCGACGTATAGGTCGGTGCCGGATTTGATTATCTAGTGGGGGAAGGTCGCCGCCATCTCGCGTGATAAAGACAAGCGCTATAATTACGGGAGTAATGCCCATTACAGTTGCGCCTGGTAATTCTAATCAATCAATGCGGAGATTGACGGTTCTGTTGTGTTAATTTAATGAGACAGGTTTGCATTAATAGAGACAGGTTTGCAGCTCCAAAATCTCCATGTAGAGTTAAAAACTTAGTTCATTACTTACATTTGTCTTTAATAACTAATATTGTTTTGTAAAGATTTTAATTAGTAGTTACTTCTTTCTTCATGTATTAGGCCTTTGGGCCGTTGCGTGCTCATTTTCAATTTTGGTCGATCCACAGGTCTCGGTAATGTCACAATTCGTTTGTTTCGTGCTGGGCTGTACAATTGAATTTCAAATGGAAACCTTTCTCTACCCTTACATTTCACGTGATCTGCCTACTTTTTGTGTTGTCGTCAATTTTTTCTTATAGCCAGGGAATTTCTTATTTCTTCATTTCTGATACGGTTTCTTCTTGTTTTCCTGCCACAGATCTAAGAAATCTCATTTCAGCTGACTTTATTCCATTCCTGTTGTTGGCGAAGATCGTCCCAAGTATCACAAACAAAACATACTGCAATAACTTTTATTTAATTTCAGCATGGATTTTAAGGTGTTTTAAAAATATATGTTAAATAATTAAATTTGTTTGTATATTGTAAATAATTTACAATTTTTTAAATATTCCTCACAAATATAAAACATGATTTAATTTTTTTGTAAACATACACTTACCACTTACTAAAATACTTTTGTTCGATGAGGGTGATGTGACTCCAACAATATTGCTCTGGGTTAAAGAAATTCTTGATACATCACTGATTACTAACTAATTCCTGTAAAAAAAAATAATTCTAGGTAACTCATGTAGTACAGTGTATTGCAGTCGAAAATACTAAATATTTTATGGAAACAAAAGTGCTCCATTTCATTATAAACTTCATATTTGAGAGACGCATCGAGTGCTGTTGATCGGAGACTTCTCGATCCTTCCAGTGTTCGCAATGCTATCAGGCAATGGCGTGTTCCGACCTCCAGGGAAATCCTCGCGAGTTTACGAGGCAGCGTTGGAGATAGCACTGCATTCGTCCCCCTGGAGCTTCACGCAAGATGGAAGCAGCACATCATCAGCGAGAGCACGCCGCCAATTGGGGGGCCTTGTATTGGGGCGCGCCGCCGATGCCGCCGCCGCTCCTTCTGCCATCGCGAACCTGCACGTTGCGATGAGACGACCCGGAATAAATTCCTTATAGATGCTAATATATAAAAAAGGAATTATCTTAAAATGAATGGTGAAGTTATTATTATAGATGGCGAATTATGGAATATTCTGTAGGTATTGATGGTGCAAATGTAATAGAACTGGCAACGGCTGTGTTTTGCTTTCTGAGATGTAGTATGGTTCATTTGCAAGGTAGGCCCATTATTTGACTTTGAATATCCAATTATATTAATTGCAAATTTAGACACTCAGTTGCCGCCATAATATTAAACGTATTCTGAAAATCCACCACTATACTGTAGTAGATAAACAAATTGAACGACCGAATTGGGATGTACAGTTTGGAATATGTTATTCATCAAACCATATATTACAAATTAATATTGACAAATATATTAATTCTTTGAGAATCCAACATGTTAACCTAAACTGAAGAGTGTCTGGACACAACCGTCTCCTAAAACTTTGAGACTGTGTAGGACTTCACTGAAAACCATTTGAAGCTCCCAACAATGTTAGCGTATGTGGAATGGACGTGTTTGATGGAGCTAGTGAAATTAACTCATTGAATGAATTCATTTTTTGATGAAGTAAATAGTGTGCGGTTAAGTTTTAAACGTCGCCGATACTACAGCATGTTTGAGGCATACAGGAATCTGTTGGCTGCAAACAAGTATTTGTTAAATTAAAAAACTTATTACACTAATTACAAATCGAATTAAGCAGTTATAAAAGAAATCGTCGAAGCCATTTACAAGTTAGCCAACTGCAAACGAACGAATGGAGAAAGAAGAGTCTAAAGGGGCTCAAGGGACCAACGACCGGAGAACCTCCAGTTGTGTTGTCAGCACTAGCTGTCAAAGCGGTCCATTCTTATAAAAATCGCTCCATACCGAAGTATTTGTTGCGTTGGAGAGTGCGGTTCGCGGCAGCCGCCGAAGCGGGGGCTCGCCCGCAGGCGTGGGCGCGCGGGCCGAGTGCGCCGGCGCGATGCTGCAGCCGCCGCTTCGCTCTCGTCCGCTCCTCCTCGTCCCTGCCCGTCCCTCCGCGCCACGCGCACGCCTCGCCGGCACAGCTGCGCAGCGCAGCGCGACGCGACGCGACGCGGTGCGGTGCGGCACCGGCGGAGCGCGGCGCGGCGCGGCGCGGCGCCGTGGGGCAGGCCAGGACTTGACTCGCCCCGCCCCGGCACGCGCCCAAATACGGCGGCGGCGACGCTGGCGGCGAGGGGAGTCCCGTAGCGGGGAGGAGTGGGCGGGGCGGGCGAGCGCTCGTGATGAATTATTTGCGAGGCCACCTCGCTCCACGTCGTTCTGATGCCAGTGCTCTGCCGCATCTTTTGAGCGCCTCGTATCGATGGGGTGGTGCCCGCATCACCGCATTCCCAGGTGGTCCTCTCCCCATTAGGCTTAGAGGTGCATGCTAAAAGAAAAGGCCGGACATCACGACTATCAAATTTCCTTTTTATGGAGTTTTCTATCTTTATTGGTTATTTCTGAAGAGGCTGATATAGGCGTCCCGTTCCCACAAGTTTCTGTTTGATGTACGTTGCAACGTTTCAAAAGAGAAAATAGCACCACTTTTCTACCCTTTTTCATTTCGATAAAAAATAGTATTAATGGGCGGAAAACAGTTCATAAAAAAGTGTTTATCGGAGAACTGAAGAAATGGGGAATTGTAATTGAAATGTACATTCCATCATTGAATGTGGAAACCTGTCCATTGGAAGTCACACCATAAACAAGGAATCTGCCCCAAGATTCATAGTCAACTAATCATTCTGGCAAATGCATTTTATCTTCTGTGTGGTTTTGACGAAAAGAAAAAAAAATCTGATGAACAGTAAGTGCAGCCAAAAATACTTGAAGCAAGTGACATCAATTGCAATGTTGGTCATAATCAAAATGTGTTCACCGAAGTGATGGATTGGAGAGGGGGGCATCAGGGAACGAGTATGCAATCCGCAATGCGTGTAGGTATTGCATGAAGGGGCGGATGGGACCAGGAACAATGACAGGTGGGATCTGCGTCGCTCTTGCGGGCTGTCGCTTAGGGCCGCGACATCGATCTCCATGTGTTCGAAATCGATGCGTTTTTTAACAACAATGTTTTGGGCTCGATGTTTTGCTTGTAAATGAAAAATTTAGTATCATTACAAAATTGTAATAGTTAAAATACGAAATAACCGATGGTAATACGGTTAGTTTACGTGTTTCAACCAAACGCGCGCTGTTTGTAGTACTTTCATCTCTCACGACATGACCCCGATACCATGATCATTCCTCCGTCACTCAGGAGCCGTGTACGAAGACCAGCACCTTCTTCCCGTCTCCTTATTCGACAGACTTGAGACTGGCCCTTCCGGATGCCCATGGGCGCTCAGGCTTTCAGACTTGGTTTTATCCTTTTTTATTAAAAAAAATGTTTCGAGTTAAATCTTAAATATAAAGTATTAAACTTTCCACTATCAAATTAAATTCTATAGGTACGAAAATAATGTTGGAGGTTACTAAACCACCTCAAAAAGATCGATGATTTTTAGACGTTTTCTGAACATCGACGTGTGGTAAGGTACTCGTTGTTTTCGATGTCGCATCACTACAGTTCCTGTCTTTCGGGCGCCCGCGACGTCGGAGGAGCCGCCTGGGGTGGGGGTCGACAAGAGCAAGTACGAAGACGGGTGTTGGATTGAAGGCCAGACCAGAGCGAGGATTAGGGCGAGAGCGCGGGCGAAGGTGGTAGCGAGGGCGACGGCGCGGGCGACGGCGCGGGCGACGGCGCGGGCGACGGCGCGGGCGACGGCGCGGCGCGACGGCGTGGGCGACGGCGTGGGCGAATGGCACGAAAAACGCACGAGGGCGGCGGGTGAAGAAAGGTGTGGCCGAGAGGGAGGGCGAGGGATGGGGGTGGGGCCGTGTCAGGGCGGCGCGGCGTCAGCGGGCAGTCGGTCGGTCGATGGGGCGGACGCCGCCGCCACGTGTGCGAATGTCAGCGGTGGCGGAGGAACCTTTCCCAGTGGCGCCTGAACCCGCGACGCCGCGCTTCGCGGCCCGGCGCCGCCCGCGCCATCCCGCCCCAGGCGTACCACCCCGCGACAGCGGAGCCCCGCCCCCCACCCTCTCCGCGCCTCGAAGGGCACTGCGGCGCGGCCGCGACTGTTTTGTCGTGCGGTGCCGCCTCGGCGCGGTGGAAGGAAGCGAGTTTCACGCGAACGCGGAATGCATCCGGTGAAAAATATCTGCTCCCCGAGGTGGGGTGGGAGTGAAGAAAAGTTCTGCTGAATGTCGCGGCTTTTCCCCTACATTTTTGCTGTAGTTTGTTCTTGTTTTTTGTTTGCTTGGCTATTTCGGAATGCGATCTGCGGGGTTTGCGTGATGCTTCATTGGTTGAGCTGGCAGAAATAGAATTTCAACGATTGGTTTGTGGTGACGTTATGCGGCATGAAAGGAACGACCAAGGAATACTAACCATGAACCGAAAAGAGGAGATCGCCTTGATACATTACAAATCGAATTCTGTTTGCGACCCCGACTATGAAGGAGGCTTGTTCGGTCACGATTATGCTCTGTTTTCTACCAATTCTCTATTATGCATTGTTGCGCCCGTATTTGTCGCTTAATGTTTTTAGACGATTCTCGCAATAAGTAAATTAATAGAATATACTTGAGGGAACTTAAACATTCGAATTCGCCAATATTGAATTAAATATTCGATTCAAAACAATGTTGATGGTTCTGTATAAGTGCAAGATGTCTCTAAAGAATCCAGTTTAACCCAATGTAATGATATTTTTGATATAACCCAAATATTATTTGTCAACAGTAATTATTTACGATGTATGTTGTGGTTCATGATCAGGAGCGAGGTAGGAGTTCAATGTAAAGAATCGCAGGTGCAAACAATGGCATATGCTTTTCGTTCGTCTTCGAAATTGAATTATTATTGACAGTTATGGTCATAAAATAGTCATTTCATTGATGGTACGCTGATGCATAGCAATTGGGCAAGAGGGAAGAAAGTCCTTACCGAAAAGAAACTAGAAATCTATCATCTACACATCACGTAGCTCTTGTAACAAACATCGGGATTAGTAATCTGCTTTGGACACTGACCCATTTAGGCTGTATGTTGTGTTCAAAGCGTGGGCCGTTGGGCCGGAGGTTCGCCGCTTGTCTCCGAGGTGGCGCTGGCGGCCGCTCCGCCGCTCGAACGGCGGGGGTGGAGTAACGGTGGGGGATGAGGGTAGAGGCGTTCGCAACACGGGGCTTATCTTGCATCAGACAAGGGTGCGCGTCCGGCGGAGTTAGCCGAAAGCGAAGTCTCTCGTGAGCTAGCTTGTTGCGCCAGAATGCGTCGTACTTTCGTCATGAGATTCGAAATTATTTCCTTTTATTTGGAAATTCTAATAGAGCACACCTGGCAATCGTGAGAATAATCCATCTGGTTTTCGAACGCCACCGAAACGAAATAAAAATGTACTTCGTGTTTTCATTTTGAAGGAAGTAGGGATTATATTTGAGTTTGAAATTTATTGATTGGACTTGTGAGCACATATCCTATGTCTAAAAGCTCGAATACTCATTCTGTATTGTTTGGAATGTAATAATGCAATTTAAGTGTGCGCTAGCAGTTTTTGGCGCGCGTGCATGAAAATGTGTGCGTGTCGCATATTCGGATTATTCCACGAGGAATCTAAAGCTGAAAAGAAATTTAAAAAAATATCAACGAGAAAGTTATTTTGATGGTTAAGCAATCACCTCTGCAGCTTTCGTGTTTGTTGAAAAACTTTCTTAGTGAACGCTGAGCTGACACAAAAGTTGCGTTCGCGGCGCGGCGCCCGGCAGCGCTCAGGGGCGCTGGGGCGGCGGTCACATCCGCACGGAGAATGTCGGCCACCTGAGGGATAAACGCCGCTCCATTCCCACAAGTAAATGTAGTGTACACTGCAGTGTGCCTACCTCGCACTTGTTCTTAACCAGGGGGGATTCACCGCAGAGTGGACACCTTGGGATTGGGCCTTTATCCGCACCCTGCAGGCGCACAATGACGCCCTTGGGCTGGTGTCTGGATCCCGGTAGGACCCAATTTTCCCTTTCGGTGTGCCTGGGTCGGGTCGCCCTGCCATCCTAGCTGCTCCTAGCTTTTTAGGCTAGTACCGGAGTCTAAACAATGCGCTACTCACATACGCCGGGACGAATCCTTCTATGCCCAGAGTTTGGGGCCACTGCCACGTCGAAGTCAAGAGCCCAGCAAGGAACCACCCAAACTATGTTTCGGGCGGCATTAGGTCCTCCTTCCAGTCTCCTCACTGCCTTCACCTGTCGGCTATTTATGTGATTGACACAATACACCTACCAAGAGCTGTACGCTCACATGTTTAAAACTAAATATTCTTGCGTAAACAGCATGTTTCTAAGTACATCGGCCGAGTTAGCTCAAGGCAAAAACTGTGCTCACTGTGATCTGGAAGTCCTAGATTTCGAGTCGCGACAGTTGGCGGATTTTCGACACCAGAGAGCTAAGTCGCGCACCTGGAGAAGGTTTGTAGCGGTCGGCCAGACGATCGGTAGGCTTTTCTGATCAACACCGGACGAATGTCGGAGCAGTAATCTTCGCGCAATCTGCCTTTTCTTTTCCTGGTCCTATCGTCACCCCTTACGAACACACCCCTACACTTACACGGACTACACTACCACATTAGTCGGGAGATCAGTTCGGAGCTTCGAGTTTGACCCGGCTGAGGCGCAGCTCATGGAGGGAGGAAATGTAGACTTGGAGGACGTCCTAGCGGGGGAGAATCACCGCTACCTCCAGCGATTTGGCTTGCTCTACACTTACGGGCCTAGTCACTAACGACTGACGCGACTAAAAACAAAATAATCTAATGTTCACAAATCAATGTTTGTTCGTATTTTATGCGCTTCCGAGCTGATGATCCGATTGCGATAAAACTTTGTCAATTTATTTTTTGCACTTGCGCAAATGTTATAAGCATAGTACAATGTAAATAGGAGTTGATTGTCGCACATTGGCGCAAAATGGGGGATTTATGAGTTTATAATGACTCAATCACCCTACACGCAACCCGCAAGACCGTAAAGTATTAAGCGCGTCTTCACTGCATATTCAGACCCTGCGATTGTGAAATATCGACCGGATTTATTAGTTGGACGTTATCTCTGACAAGTATATTCAAGACTGCATTCTTATTGTATGCATGCCGAAACTCGAGGGAGAACGTTTTAACAATAGGTTACTTCACAACCATGACCAAATCAGGACATAAAACAAACCCATACTCGGGAGAAAGTCTCTCATCTATTAAAAATTTTGCAGTCAATAAATTATTAGTCAATAAATAGGCAATTTAGTCAATAAATTGAAGTGCATCAGCGTTTAAAGTTTATAGGAAGATGTAGGTGCGATTGATGATTGAGAAACAAAAGAAACCAGTCAAAATCCGTTGAGTGAAAAAGCAAAATGCATTTTTTCCGCTCGGTTGACGAAATTCCGGCCACTGTCTCGTCCCTGGCTGAGCTTGCGCTGAGAAGCTGCTCTCCGGAGCCCGTCGCCGGGGCGGCGCGCGCCGCTCGGCCGCTCAACGAGGAGGTGGATGAGGAGGAGGAGAAGGAGGAGAAGGAGGTGCTTGCTGCAAGCGAGGCGCCACGGCGCGCGGCGCCAAGGCCTTGCTCGGCGGAGCGAGCGGCGGCGGCGGCCGTGGCGGAGGCGGGTGATTCACGCGGGTGCTGACGAGCGCTTCGCCGCCGCTCCGCCGTGGGCAGCGCTGAGCCACGCCGCAGGAATCCCTCTCCTCTCCAGACGTGCGCTCGCCTGCGCGAGGACGCGTCATCCGCTGCTTTCTTGAGAGGTGGAGTGCGACTACCGTTGCGCGCCGGACGGTCTCAGGATTGCGGTGTTGATGACGGAGTTTCTCGTTTGTGGGGTGGAACCCGGAATTTCGTATGGGCATGAATTCGATCAGGCGTTCTCCGCTTGTTCATTGTTGAACTTTTGTTACCTTTCATTGTGGCTCCTTCGTTACTGAATAATGTCATCACATTTTCTTCCGTTTGGACTGGTGTGGTTTATATTATCATCATCGTCATCGTTATCTTCAGTGTTCACTTGGGAAACAATTGAATTACGATATTAGTTGGTTGTTGAAATGTCTGTAAGATGGTCGGTTAAATGTCAATCCTCTCTTTAAATGTCAATTAGAAATAATGAAAGACGGCAAATGTTGAAATTTTGCGCAAATAATGGCAAGGTTCTTCTGAAGGTCAAACATAATACTTTCTTCAGTGTTTTTGCAACCTTAGATTCTCTCTTTATTATTATTATTATTATTATTATTATTATTATTATTATTATTATTATTATTATTATTATTACATTCTGTTTGAAATAAATCACGAAATGTAACTGAATTCAGCATTAGTATAAATTAGGTAAACAAGAAAAACTCTAACATTTACTGGCACTTAAATTTTCCGTTCATAGCGGACAAGAATTTCTTTAATCAAGTAATATCATCAATAATCATCGCGACATGTGTTATTCATGCGTCAGTCGGATCGATTATTTCATATCACTTTTTGCGGAACATTCGTCTCTACCTTCCACATTTTAGGAAGAATAATGCCAGTAAAGACTTCATCTTCGCAAATTCGTCTACTTTAAAAGGAGTGTTTTCATATTTGTCGACAAAATCTCCCGAGAAGTTTATTATGTAATGATATTTCATTAATTAACGATTCTGTACCTGAAACGCGAATGAAGACCCATCGTGTCCTACTTGAAATACGGTCGGCCTGAGTACCAAGGCAAGAACAACTCGCCTGACGCGCGCACGAGCGTGCTACGCTTGTTTGGGGGAGGGCGGGTGGGCCGGCGTGCGTTGCGGGTGAAATACGAGCGCTGCTGCGGCCGCGCCGTGTCGCGTGGCGCCTTTACGATGTCGGCCGCGCTCCGTAATCGCCGCGCAATCCTCGCCGCGTGCGCCCGTGTTTACGCCCCGATTCCGCGCCGCACCGCACCTGGCGCCCGCAATTAATGCCTCGTAAAAAAGGGACCGCCCCCGCCCCCACCCCGGTCGCCCTTCCTCGCGCCGCGCCGCGCCGCGCCGGCAGGTGCCTCGACATGAAGGTTCACGGTGTCCCAGGAAATGGCCGGGTGGTGTTGGACGACGTAGGGTGTTTGATCGTGGTATGGACAGTATAATTTTCGACCCACCTATCCTGGACCTAACACCTCACCACTTACATGACGGCCAAAATTTGAAGCTGAAACATATAGTTCCCTTAGAAACGTATTAAGAACAATGATAGTAATTATGCAAAAAATAATAATGAAATGATAATTTTGAAACGGTATTGGTCTCCAGAGATGAAGTCATAGGACGGTATTGATTGAGCGACACGAAGCCTGGTGGTTGATTTCATGTTCCCAAGGGTTTGACAATGAGGGTGGATGTTATCATAGCAGAGTCACTATCGCTTCTAAATAGCACCATTCCAATCTCTGATGCGGCACTTCTCTTGCCGAAAGTATCATTGATGAACAATTTCTTTTACGACCCGCAATCACCACATGGCGTGGATTTTCGCGCCTGCAAAATGTGCTGATACCGATCGTGTTTGGAATCCGCCCAGCGAATCTCATCAAACTCCAATGCTTTTAATGCAGCTAACTGCACCTAAATTTAAAATGAAACTCTGTTGTCCTTATTTCAAACTACAGAGTACAACAGCACACTCTGTCTCATCTCTCATACTGATCTCGCAGGCCCCACACGTGCTGTATAGTACCCAAGAGCACGTTCTCTATTGGGAAATGCGCGCTAATTCTCCTTGCATCATGTCAGTAAACCTGAAAAGAGAATGCGGGAAACAATATGCTAAAGCTTAGGTACTGATTGAAATCCTAATTGAAATTGGAGTCAGTTCGGACATTAATAATGGACTTCATTGCTTTCTCTTGAAGCCAGTGAAATTATCTATAGAAATACTTTTCACTCATTTTAGTATAAAAGGAGTCATTTAGTGGAGCAACACCGTAATTAAAACAGTTAATTATTAGCAAAATGAAATCAGTTATTGCAAAATATTAAGCCGGAGAAAAAGATATTCCGTGTTTGGAAAGTATGTGTGAAATGCTCCTTAAAATAATCTGCAAATTAATGAAAAATGCAAATTAAAAACACGTTCTTGTCGATAAAATACAACAAAATGTGTTTATTAAACGCCGTGGTTTATCTCTTGACTGTTGTTAATTTTGCTGGCGTGGGATAGTGCTCGAAGTTTTCAGTTTTAGACAACGCTCATTTTACGTTTCACTTTGCACCTGCTTGTGGCAACGACGGCCTGGAGCCGAAATCGTCGTCTTCCCCCGAGGCCATCGTGAACACCAACTTCTTCAGAGGCTCCGAGGGACTCTGTAGATAGAAAGCGCCGAAGAAGAAACTTCCTCACGGAGCGAACGCTGTGCATGGAACCCAGGAGGTCGGCTGCTTGCAAATGCTTTGGAGAAGCTCGGTGTGGAGAACGCTGGGGAAGAGCGCGGATGATCAGTGTGGGAAATGCATCGGGCCTTACTCTCCCACGGAAGTTAGCACAGTGCAACACAACGCAATGATCAGTCGTTTGAAACGGGCCACAAACATGTCTTTCGTGACAATGAATGTCGTGTAAGAGTCAGCGAATGCCCTAAGAAACAGGCCACGAACCGCGCGCGATCTTCCCTATATTTTTTCTTGTCCTATCCTCACATCCTTCCTTGTACATACACTAATATGCACTACACTACCACACATGCCGGGTTACCGGTCGCGAATTTAGAGCTTGTTCCGGCTGGGGTGGTGCCCCCGCTGGTGAAAGATACCTGGTTGGGGAAAGACCCGCTAGCTGACGGTAGGTCGGCACGGGATCTCGATATACTACGGACTCCGGAGGGAAGACCACAGCCGCCACCGCCACCACCACCACCTTCGGAGGTAAATCGTGTACTACACTTACGGGACTAACGACCTTAGTAAACACGCCCGGAATCACTAACGTGTAATAATCGGATGATTAGTTGTGTGGGAACGGAAAACGTAATGTCTAGAGAGGTGACGCCGTACGCATGAGGCGGACGGCCAGTTGGGTAGGAAAAATTACTCTCCCGTGGGCATACTACATATGAGAGTGCGAATGATTAGATCGGAATGCCGCCACAAACGGCTTTCTTGTGACCACGGAAAGTAATGGTGCGCGATATTCAGCTGCTAGGGAAAGCTTTGCAAGAAAATATTCGTGTAGTGAACTCCGTGTAAAGAAACGGACGATCTAAAAACGTCTCTGGCTTTGGCGAACACTTTGTAGAAGCGCTATGAGGCGGGACGCGCAAAAAGGAAAAACTTGAAGAAAGATCAAAACAAAACATGTGAAAAACGAATAAAAACTCTGAGACTGGTGAACAGCAGAGAGAGGAGCAGATGATGGAAAAACTTCTCTGCGTGTGGCGAACGGTGTGAAGGAGGCAGAGTTGCGACTGGGCTGGGCTGGGCGGAGCGCGAGCGGCGGCTAGGTGCGAAGCGGAGTGGGTGGGGGTGGGGACGGTGGCGAAGGGGTGAAGGGTGAAAATGAGGAGTGGGAGTAGCTATAATAATAATAATAATAATAATAATAATAATTATTATTATTACTATTATTATTATTATTATTATTATAGGTGTGTGATTCGGGCAGAGACCTGCAAAGCGAATGGGTGGGCGGGTTGAAGGGGGGAGCGGGGCGCAGCGTCTACGAAAAGGTGTGTAGAGCTGGCGGAGAGGGCGGTAAGGAGCGGGAGGAAGGGGGGAGGTGAAGGGCTGTGCGGGGCCAAGGCGACGGGGCTTCCGGCGCTATCGATCTCCGTCGGGG
Organism: Gryllus bimaculatus; assembly: GCA_017312745.1. Lineage (NCBI taxonomy): Eukaryota > Metazoa > Arthropoda > Insecta > Orthoptera > Gryllidae > Gryllus > Gryllus bimaculatus. The sequence continues at coordinate 574,707 of BOPP01000157.1, forward strand.
ATGGTGAAGGGGCAAGGGCAGGGGCGGCCGCCGCCGCCATCGCCCGCGCCCTTCGCGGGACTGCGCAGCCTCCGCGTCTGGCGTCGCGCTCACGTGCGACTGGACGACTTCCTTCCCGAGAGTAGAGCTGCTGCTGCTGCTCCTCGTAAATTAGGAGCGAGAAAGGCAATGAATTCGACATTCGATATTTTCACGTCGAATCATTTCAGCTGTTTTTTCAGACCGTCAGAATTTCAAACAAATCTGTACTATTAATATTAGTCTTTCTTTTTTTATCTTAACTTTAGCCATTTTAGTAAGAGACGTATTAAGGGGCTGGATCTAGAGACAAATCTTGGGAGGGAATGTTTCTGCCGAATGTCTCATATTACAGATTGAGAGATAAAATGTCGCAGACTACGCTCAGCTTATGCTGCGATACGATTTTATTAGTTTTAATGATGATCCGAAAATATGTTTGCTCGAGATTTTCGTGACAAGTTAAAATTAATAGTTACTGCAAAATTTTAGTAAGGGAAATTTCCCTCACTAAAATTTTTATCCCTGTGAATCCGCGCCTGTATTTAATGATGATTTCATTTTACGTCGCTGTGCCCTTTGACTTTGTTCTGCGTATTGAACGTTGGCACTTGTCTCGTCTCTCCCCAGTGAAGAGTGAAAGGGGACACGTGATAAAGTGGTCGTTCGTCGTATCGTTTGCGGTAAATTATCGCTTTCCGGCTCTTAGTAACAAAAATTGTAGCTGATATGTCAATGTTTCCATGTTAATTTTGTATCTACCGCTGTAATGTTTGTTATACTTCATGATTTAAAACTCTGTTAACAACTTAGCTGGTGAAAGAAACGTTTGAATTAATTGAGTACCTGCGAATAAATTTGCTTCCCAGGTTGTAGGCCGAAAGTTCGACGAAGATAACCCCGTTGTTTTCAACTTTCTTGTCAGTGTCCGAAATCACGACAAATAATTCAATAGAAAATGTAAATAAATGACCAAAACCGCTCGTGTCTGGACATTGTTATTGGACTGTCAGCTGCCTTACTACCACCTAACCTAACCTTCCAAGTTTCTTCGCCCGAGCAGTGTCTCAGCCATTCCAGTGCATCATCAGCGACTTCAAATGCCCACTGAATGGCACGACACAAATGCCTTCAGAAATGGCAAACATCGTTGAAACCTGCCATTCGAGTCCGTGCGATTTTTGTCTTGCATTCCCGACCGGCTGATCCAGTCACCGACGTCCACTCCCGTCAACGCCTCTGCCCCCGACGATTCATATCCGCCTCCGTCGTCGCCGGCGCCGGCGCCGCCTTAACTTCCGCCACCGCAGTCGTCGCCCCAACTTCCGCCAGCGCCGCCTCCGCTACCTCTTCCTCTGCCATTCCGCGCGCATCGCCCATCGCCCATCGCGCGGGCGTCAATGGCGCATCGGTCGCCTCCCTTGCCCCGTGGCCCGCGCGCGTGGGCGGCGACCGCGTATTGTAGCTGTGGAACGCGGGGGCGGCCGCTCGTTATTGCGTCACTGCTCTTTGCTTTGGGACGGCGCGGCGCGGTGCGGTGTGGCGCGGCGCGGTGCGGCGTGATGCGGCGCGGTGAACTTGAGAGGAGGTGCCGCTGCGCATCACGCACTGCGTGGACTCGTTTGCAGAAATTCGATGACTGTCGTCCATATTTTGTGTACTTGCGAACGTTTCCAGTGCGGGGAAGATCATTTTTGTGTTCATTCCTTTTGTTAACCTCTGGGTCTATTCAGTGAAATGAACGCCTCCCACTGTTTCTGTATCCTTTACGGAACCTGGAGGTCCGAGAGAGTTGTGGAAGTGGTGTGCTATTGGGCTCCAAGATCAAACCTTTTACTCACGTAAGAATTCATTGCTGGGAAAAATTTTTGGACTGCGTAAAGTATTCAAAATGATTATACAGTACCGTTCTTTAAAGGTATGCTAATACTTGAAGGTTAACTCCATGGCAGTTGGGTGTAAAAAAAAAACCCTACGAGAATACAAGTATAGTCATTTCATTCTGATTTGATTTAAATGTGAAGTCTTCTCGCGGCTTGCTTTTCTCTTTTGGAACGCGCCCTGGATCGTTAAAGGGAACGCGTAATTTGGCCCCCGATTAGTAGGCCAGTTCCGCTCGGAAGTTTCGATTCGTAGCGGGGCCGTATTTACCCGAGTTTCGGAAGCGGCGCGCCGTGAGGCTTTAAAGGGCCGTCGGCGCTGCGCTGTGCTGCGCTGCGTTGCCTGGGCAGTGCAGGCGCGGGCAGGCGGGAGCGGCAACGCCACGAATAGCGCGCGTCGCAAGCGCTTAGCGATGAAATTCGAGGATTCACGCAGGCGCGCGTCGGCAATGCCGCCGCTTTGTTAGGGGTTTTCTGTTCTCACCGCTCCCCCCTCCTCACCCTTCCCGCATGGGCACGTGTGTTCTGCCGCGTGAAGGTGGGTTCCCCCAGCACCCACTGCTGGCTCTGTCCGTCCTTGTCTACGTGTGCCCGTGTTAAGATCAGATTATTTTACCCGGCGACCCTCAAAACGCGACGGCTCTGTAAAGAACTACTAGATATAACATGCATTATCACAAAGGAACTCTCTGGAAGACGCAACTTTGGATTCAACAAGTATTTTGGGGTAATACTGTTCTGTTCTATCGACTTAACACTGCCAAACACTGGAACAAACCACCTCTTAACGTACGCCATCCGTTAAGAAGGATGGAAATAAATTAGTTTGCAGTTAAAGATGTAATACTTTTTCAATAGAAAGCATAGTTGTTTCTTATGTATACGATTATTACTCCCTTGCTGCCGCTGATGCGGCGCGAAAAACCGGCGAATGTTTAGCAGAAAAACTCTTATTACAATCTGGTAACTAAAAAGTATAAATACAGTTGCTAAATTTAGAAAAAAATTCTTTAACACGAAGTGTAGCCAGAATCCATGTTTTGTGGATTCTTAATACTAAAAAATGGAATAACGGCAAAACGTCTGTAAGTCTGTCCGTAATTTTTCGGTAATTGCAAAAGTACAAAATTGTGCCTAGATCTTCCCGCAACTGAAATTTAAAGATAATTTCCTTAATGAAATCTGTTCCTTAAAGTTAGATTTTGAAATAAGTTCATGCACATTTTTTTTGAAAATTTGAGTACTTTTCGCGAAATTTGACGTGAAATTGCGGGCGAGAATGTACTTGGTGTTTAGCACGATGATTTTTCTAATAATGTGGTATTAAGATAAGTCCTGAACGACACATGGCCAATAAACTTACTTCGCCAAATAACGCACTCGGCTGCTTATAAAACTCGGCTACTGCCTCGTATTCAAACTTCAACCGCTAGAGTTCCTTCCGCTGTATCGGCCTAATGTCTATGATGAAACTTATTTTTAAAGATCCATTTATTTCCTTCAAGATTACAAAAAATTGCAACAAAGAAATTTCTCTCTCACATTTAAGGAAGAGAAATCAAACAAAAATAAAATATATATCAGCGTAAGAGGAAGTGTTTAAGTTGTTATTAGATGCCAAACTTCAATGTTTAAAATAATCCATGCTCTGCGAAGGTCATGGTTTCGTTTTGTCTAAATCTCTTGTGAGCTTCCGAAGAGAACCCAATGAAACGATCCCGCATTTATTAGCTTTTCGGCTCTTCAGCGTGCTGCGCGTGAGCCCCTTTCCGGCCGGAGCGCTCTGTCGGGCGAAGGTCGGCACGCGTGTGGTGCGAGAGCACGCGGACCGCCCGGCGCTGTCGCCCCGCGGCGGTCCATGAATCTTCCGCCCGCGCGCCGCTGAAGCGCATCGACGCCTGAAAATCCCACCCGGAGATGAATGCCTTCCTCCCGGATTCCGGTGCTCGCCCCGGAGCCTACCGCCTGGAGGGCGCGGGGGCTGGCTGGCGCGGAGCGGGGCGGGGCGAGAAGGGACGGGGCGGCGGGGGCGACGCGAGGGCGGCGCGGGGCGGCGCAGGGCGGCGCGGGGCGGCGCGGGGCAGCGCGGGGCGGCTTTCAAAAGTTCCGAATCCAACGGAGCACCTTCTATACAGCGTGTTTTGGTCCCGTTCCCCCTTTCGCTGGAGATGAATTCGCGTGCGATTATGGCTCTGAAATGTCTCCCTTATCTTGCTTGAGAAAGTGAATGGTATGCGGCTTCTTAAGGAATCTATTCAGAGTGTAGAACTGTGGACATGTCGAATACATTTTAGAGAAGTAAGGATGTCTGTAGTGGATGAAAATCAATGTTTCGTTGGAAGCAGATCTTTTCAAAAACTAGTAATTGAAAAATATGGGATATGCAGTAAGAATGTAAAATATACACATAAATATTTCAGTACTTCTCAGAGCCAAGTTTCTGAAGTTATTTATTGAAATTGATGTATTTAATTGCCAGTATTCCTTTTCTTTACTGTTTCGAACTTGTTCAAAATGTTGCATCGAATTTGTTCACGGAACTTTAAGAGGTTTCTGCATAACTTTTCTTCCTGTCGGAATTTCAAAAGTTGCGCACCGCTTCCCTCTGGGGACAACAAATTCCCGAAAACGGCCTCCGTCCGCCCGTCTTTCGATGCGCCCCCTTCCTTCACCTGCTTTGTTGCCTCCGCCTTCGTCCCGCCCTCGCCCTCGCTCGCTCCATCACTGTCAGCGACTCCCCGGCCCCCGCAATCACTTAGTGGGCGGTGCGACTAGGGGTCCTGAGGCTTCGACTGCCACGGCGCCGCGTGCGATCGCCTTATCCTTGACCGGCGCCCCCTCCCTTGTCACTTACCTCGACACGTACGCTGTCGGCTCGGCGCTGCTTCCCGCGGTGCTGGCTTTTTCTTGTCAATAGCGAGGCAGGGGATACGCCAACGTTACATTTTGGGATCTCGTCTTTGAACGGAGAAAAGATGATACTTCTTTGTCTACCGTTTGGTATGAATCAGCTTGGTGCTTTCTGGCGGAGCCTTTGAGTTTTGAGTGCTGGAGGAAAGGAAGGAAAAGAGTTGCCTTTTTGAAAGAAAATAAAGCGAAGGATACGACGCATTCTAATGCAGAAAATCTTGGTAATTTGTTTTCCTCTTCCTAAAAGGATTTTGTCCATACTGAATTTTTCGCACAAACTACATAGTTATAAAGAGTACATTCAGATGCCTGTATTTTTCTGGTGGTTATGAATCCATTTCATTTGTATCCTAGTTTTTGTAATAGTAATGAGCATTATACATTTTGTAATATATTTTAATATATGGGATTTGAGACGTTCGAAATACCTGGATGCGTTATTTACTTTTTAAATCGTTTACAGCCTAGATAATTATTTTCATAAAATGAATTGTATAAGCTAGTAATTCGTTACACAAGCGATGCAATGATATGATGCCTGTCGTCGATGAACAAGAGATATGTGACTTATATTATAGAAATATCACGAATTATACTTGCAAACAAACCTCCTGCCACGTGTCCAGATAATAAATAATTCTTCTCCATTGACGTTCACTTTTAGTCCATTTCTTTTTCATCCCATTTACCCCCACGCTCACTCTGACTTTCTGTTACTTTCGCTCCCACTACTTTTACATAGCCATCTTCCTCCTCCCACGTTTCCCATAATCACTTGTCCTGTCGTGACGGCGTGAGCGTCAGCTTTCCAAAACCTCGTAATTTTCACCATTCTCGAACGAGATCGCGTGCCACCGCTGCATTCCGTTCCATTTCGCTCTGGTGCCGCTCCTTGGCGCGGACCCACTGCACCCGCCGCCGATTCGAACTAATGCATCTCCTTGCGGGGGGCCAGGCCGCGCCGCGACATCGGAACTGTCGTCGCTCCGGGAGAACCCGTAGCCCAAATGGCGTGGCGAGGCGTAGTGAGGGCGGCACTTTCAGGGGGCGGCAAAATTGCACCTACAATTCAGTCCTAGTGAAATGTGGAAGGAATCTTTCATTACGGTACTTGTTCTGTGACGATTTTTTCAAATAAATGAAAAATAATGACATCTAGCTTGTAGCGATTGGCAACGCCGTCTGTAGTGATTTGTAGGGATTCCGCGTATTTTATTTTGCGCTTGGATTGTTTATGAGTAATGTTAAGCGAGAATGACGTCTATCATGTAAAGAATAGTGTTCAATTTTGTGTAATAACACCTTCAAATTAGATACAGTAGGGATAAGTCCCTTTAGTGATGTCTGTGAATGAAACTTTGACTCAGAGAAAGTTTAAGTGATGGATTGTCAGTCGTGCAATTCGCATTAACTTAATCGTATATATTTGCGCTTCCTAAACTGGTATTTTAGTGCTCATAAGTATGTGTAGTGATTGTTAAATAATGAACTTTTTTGTAAATTGTATTCTTCGTGTACGTATACATTCTATTAGACATTAAATATTTTATTTATGTAATTGTATAATTAACTATCTGCCACGTTGTTCAAGCTTGTGTGTTTCAGTAATTTAAATCGAAATTCCTAAATAAGGAGCGGCGAAAGTTTCTTCCACACCGGGCGGCTAACGCCCACGCTACGCCACTGCATGGGGCTTCCTTCTTTTATTGGCCGCCGGAGTCGTGCCGGATAGCCTAGGCGGCAGGAGGAAACGCTCTTCTCAGAGAGGGACTTAACTGCGTTGACGCATAGGACGCTAAAACATCCCGTGTCCATAGAATGGTGTGTCTTTGAGCAAATACGTTGTTGAATCATACGGCATAAGTGGACATTTTGATAATCTATCGTCGGTCTGTGTGACCCATATATTTGGGATTGGGAACGTAATATTCTTCGGGAAGTTCTATCCAAATAGTTTGACATCGAAAATGAGCATTGAAAGATCTCAGTATTCCTAATCGATTATTCACTTCCGTTTTCATGGGTATTCAAGATGAAGACTTCGCAGTAGTAGGAAATTTTTATCGAAGAAAGGTATATGGTGTAGTGTATAAAATGAATATTTAATGAAATAAATTATTGTCTATAACTTTCTACATTGTAGTACTTGTTATTAAATCATGCCTGTTCCATTACCCTGATATTCTGCGTAGACGAATAATGTTGCGTGTTTTTTACTATCATGCATCTTCTTTACAATCGGTTCATGTCGCATGGAAACCTTATCTCAACCATGTTGAGCGTTATCTACCCCCCTAAACGGTGTAGAATCGGCATTACTCGTACGTCACATGGGTGGTGGTCCCATATCTAAACAGTATTTCCTGAAAATAAAACGAACACATGTACTACGAATTTTACTCTTGTAGTTTCGTGTTGAACTGATCTTATCGTTTGTGCTCGTGTAAAATATTTCCACTTTGATCAAGTACCGTAGAATAACGTTCTTCGTTGAACTCTTTAGTCGCATCTACACTTCTCCCCAACCTCGTTTGTGAAATTCGGAGGATGCTAAACGCAGATATCCAAGGCAGCGAGAATGAGAGCAATGAATAGGGATCAATTTGTATGATTGTGCATATTTTTGTTTGTTGTTTCAGCGCATAGTTAAGTGAGATTTCTTGACATTTGGTTAGAATATGATGCTATGATTAATGTGTTGGTGCATGTTTGAATAATTATAGTCGCATATTGTACATATTTCGTTAAAATTTAGACACATAAATCGTTTAATCTTTTCATAGAATCTATTTATTTTTGAGCGCTCACTAAATCGAAAGAGCTTGTCATAGTTTGTTTTTGTTTTTGATAGATAATACAATACTTGTACATATGTAGGATATTTCTTGATAACATACTGTTTAAAACAGACAGAAGAAATACAACATGACATATATTGTACTTCATTAAGGTGAATATTTATTTCAATTATTTTTCTTGCGAAGTAGGGTATATTGTATTATGTTTGCATAAAAATATATATTTTCATTCCATACATACTTTTCCTGAATCCTATGAAGATAGGTTTATAGAGGAAATGAAATATTGTTAATTTTAATTGCATATTAAAGTGCATATTTGAATTTTTTAGGTCTTAAATGTATATTTCAAGATTGTTTAGAGCATAACAATACTCTCTCTAGTAATGAGCTTGTCTCACAAAGATATTTCAGGTTGTAAACAGGTCGTGTGCACGCTCCGCCCTGGAGACCCTCTCCTCTCCCTCTACCCAGGTTGCACATCAGTTTCGTTGTGTGTGATGAAGTGACCACCTGCCTTGCCGCCCGTGCAAGGACTTCGCTAGTGCACGGACCTTAACTGAGCTTGCCAACGCGAAGCAAACTGGCTTCACTAATGGCTGCGTGAAGATAATCCGTATCTACATATCAACAGATTTAATTAGATACCGTAATTATTACCCGAATCCTATTAGTGTGGTTAATTGCTTGTATGTTATACTAATTTATTTATGTTAAGTTCAGTGGTTTCTGAGGGACACATTTCTGTGCTTTTATTGTATCATTAATTTCCATTTCACTTCAATAAATAATTTCAATAATTTTTATTATGTTTATTAACGATTTGCAAGCTAACACTCGATCAAAGATGTATCCAGATAATTTTAATATTTTCGCTATTATTATTATTATTATTATTTTTATTATTATTATTATTATTATTATTATTATTATTATTATTATTATTATTATTAATCATTACCCTTATCGCAAGTCAGCCACAGTTACCTTTCACTTTTCGTGATGATGACGCGCTGGCTTCCTCCCAGCCTCTCGGCGTTCTCCTCATCTCTTGATTCAGCTCAGCCCGATGCGAGGTCGTTGGTGAGCACACGCGCGTGTCTGCTACGGGTTGGAATCTCGCAGTCTCGCGGGCAGCGACGGAGAGGGCGCGAGTCGCCTGGCGACCTGCAACGCCGCGCGTACGTCAGGAGCTAGCGACGTGGGCGAACAAAGCCGCCTTCGGGGCCGCTGCCCTCGCGCGCCGGACAAAGGGTGGCCACGCGTCGTTCACAAGGAAAATGTGACGTCTCGTCTCCTCTCGTTTCGTCTCCTCTCGTTTCGTCTCCTCTCGTTTCTTCTCCTCTCGTTTCGACTCCTCTCGTTTCGACTCCTCTCGTTTCGACTCCTCTCGTTTCGACTCCTCTCGTTTCGACTCTTCTCGTTTCGACTCCTCTCGTTTCGACTCGACGCAGCGCGGCGGGCCGCGGTCTTGGCCCCTGGGCGGATGAGAAACCCATCGCACGAAACGTTCACGTGCAGGATGCTATTTCAACACCAAGGAGCAGCACATCAATGCATTGCCAATATTGATTTCAGTAGCATCATTGATTTGTTACTTAGCTATTTCCGTCATTACTAAAATAATGTTCATTACTCACAGAATATTTTCCTATTCGATTGACGAACGTGCTCAGCTGATCTGAGCACACTTCGTTTGTTCGCAGAAGACGTGCATGCTGATTCGTGTTTCACTTGTAAAATGTTATTCTCTTTAACATATAGTTTGGATAAGTGTATAAAACAAGTTGAAGTTTGAACGTGTTTGTGACGTCGAATTCAGGCGTTGTCTGGAGAAGAATTGTAGCTGTCGTCTGCTCTGATCAGTAGCATTCCCTGGTTTCTAAGATCAACATTGGACGAATGCAATGGGCAGTACCCTAACAAACGGGCCACGGGTCGTGCGCGATCTTTACTTCCTCATCCTTCCCCTATTCTCACTCGCGTACACAAAAATACACTTAAATGCGCTACACCACCACACATGACGGAAGGAAATCCCGGAGCTTAAACTTTGGCCCTTCTGGAGCGGTGCGCCGCTGGTGGGAAAATCTCGCAAGCCGTCTTGTACGTCGGCGCCGGATCTCACCAACCAGCAAGCAAAATCACCACCGCCGCCTGAGATAATACACGAACTACATTTACAGGAGTAATGTTCATAGTTGGAACTCTAGAAAACGCGACTTAATCAATCAATTGAACTTCGAAGTTCTCGAGTTTTAAGTGACAAGTCGAAAGCACTTATGTACAAATATTTTAGATGAAATCGAAATGTGTTTAGAGAGCGAATTTCGAAATCGTTTCCGCTATCTGCTTTAGTTCCGAAATTATTAACTGCTGCGTATTTACTCCTTTTCTCTGCACCCGCAAAGCACACCCCTTCCGTGAGGGGCAGCATTCGAGGTTCCGCGCGAGATTTTATCGCTCAAGTTCGAGAGGAAACGTTTGTTCAAGGTTGCTTTTCAGCGGAATAAACTTACTTAAGAAAAGTTCACGCATTTCTCCAGTTCATATTTTCTCTAACACTGCTATTATAAAGGAATGGATTGTGGAGCCGGCTACAAAATTGTACAGACCGTTTGGTGTGGAAATTTAGGGGAACATTTTGTCATTTTTACGCACTAGTATGCAATGCACTTTTTCGAAAAGACAGACGAAAACGCATTTCATTAGCTGTTGAAACTTTCTCATGGCTGAATATACCTAACATTAAATATCTTTCGATATGATATTCATCATTCTGTGTTAAAGATTTTAATTTACCTGTTCAACCGTTATTTCGTATTTCTGCACTAGTCAATTTCCTTTCTGAAACACCTCGTGATCATTGACTGATCCCGAGATCATCTGGCCTGGTTTCATATTTCTTGCGTTTGGAAGGAGACTAAACTCGTACTAGATTTCGAACTACGTATATTAAACTTGTAGTCGAGCAATGTTTAGATCTAAATGCTGACGTCAATTTAAAGGCACGCTGCGAGGAAACAATTTAATTTTAGTTTTAAATAGCTATCTTATCGCACTCTTGAAGTATTAAGTTACCACGTAGATAACTAAAAACAGTTTTAATTTCCTATTTTACAAAATGATCTATGCGTTGTGGGGTTAGGATGATAATGTTTCAGCGTCAACAGTCAGCGTGGCAGTAGCTGTACAAAAAGAACTAAATTGCTTGTATTTTGTCGAGGATGATGTACAAGTGAAAGCCCCTTACCTCTGCTACTGAGCCCTGGTTTGCCCGCTTCGGAACCTCAAGATGGAGGGTGTGTCAAGCACTTCGTGTCCGGAAGGTGCTTTGCATTGTCGAAATTGTGCAAAGTCGTGATATAGTGTACCCTGATGTAGAATGAAATGAGGTGTAGGAAATTATTTTGTCGGAAAGTTTGAGTTTTAGAATAAACTGTTGTTTCAAACTCCTCCCCAAGTGTCGGGCGTAAAAAGTTGATAAATTGGTAATTTTAGAGAATAGAATTGATGACACGAGCGATAAAAGTTAGTAAATTTCATGCATGGAAAGTTTTAAAACATTTCCTTGAAGCACCCACTCCAAATTATGCTTCATCAAGCGTTTGTACCCGAGTGAAGCGAAAGTGAAGGAGTGAAGGAACGAAAGCTAACGGAGAAGGCGAAAAAAGGAGGCATCTGAATTCTTATACAGGGAAACGAGCAAATTCATGCGCCGACAATGAAAAGGAACCAAAACGCCACGGAAAGATAAGTGTTCACAACGAGATGACGGAAAAGAAAAACAATCGAATAACCGAGTTGAAAACAATGAGATGTAAGAAATGTTCTAGTTAGGTGGGTAATGTTTTAGCAAGGCGACCGCTACAAACATACTTGACGGTTAGAGAAGTTAAGTTCGCGTAATCGTTTTTTCTTCTGAAAGCATTGTGTGTTTTGGGGATAACGAATTCGAAAATTTTGTTGCACTTGTCAGTGACGTGCTTTGTTGTGGTATTAATGCCTTGTTGTACGTGTCCCCACGTCATCCCGAAAGTGAACATTCTACTTGGGAATCCGGAAACTAAGGCAGCGAGGAATGTTTCCGGGAAATGCAATGAAGGAAGTGCGTCCGAAAATAATGCGCCGGAAAGGCGCGGCGGGTGGACGGGCGGGGACTCTGGGAACGGAGCGCGCGGGGGGGCGGGCCACACGAGGAAGCGCGGGCGGCGAGCGGGCGGCGGGAGCGGGGGCGTCCCTTGGGACGTCAGCCACGCCTGGAGGTGCCGTTGCCTGACTCCCGACAGTGAAAGACGCGCGCGCGCGCACGAGACGGGAAATAGAACGGAGGAAAGAAAGGTAAGCAAGGTTCGTGGGGAAAGGCTGGGTGCATAGGCCCTCCATCGGCCAAACCAGATGGTCAGGGAGAGCTCTTGGCAGGTTTTGATCAGGGTTCTCCCGCTTTCCGTCTGTCATTCCAACCTTTCTCCATTGCCATTCACCTTCTGAGCTTTTTGATTTTGGGCAATACATATACGAACATCCCTCCTCCCAGCCAACATCACGTTCTGCAGTTACTGTTTACAGCAAAGAAATAAATTTGATACGCAGAGAGTCGTATCGATGACAAATATATAGTTACGATTTATCGAGAACAGACGTAGAAATTCTGGCATCAGTGCCACATTGTCTTCTAATTCACTGCTCTGGTGGCGTTAGGGCCTACACCTCTTCTAGAGGAGGTGAACGGGTCATCACCCCTTCGTCCTTCATAAGGGTTGCCCGTTAAGATTCTACTCCGGCATCACCATCTCTCGTATAGTACACTAACGGGAGTAATGACCAAAGCAGTTCACGCTCACGGAAAGAAAACAATATTTCGTCTCACAACCCGCCTGTCCTGCATTTGCCCGCGTGGTTGGGATTTTTCACCTGTGTGAATTGATGCTGTCATCATTAGACAAGTCACTTGCAGAGAAAACAAAAATATGCTTGGCATTGCCGATTGAGTGTATTTTTAAATAACGCCACTTTTGGGCGCATACTGCCTTTTCAGAAACTACTTACGCGAGTTGACGAGATAAGTCGATGGGTGTAAAGTTATCCTTTTTTTAGTCGGAAATCAGTGTGTCTTGTGCATTAGAGTTTGTCATGTTGATCCGGCCGTTCGATCTTCGTGAATCCGATGAACTCGAGCGCTCTGCGTTTCGTTGCCGTTCCGTCCCACTGTGCGACACCGTTAGCCGCGCCGCTCGCGACATTGCATTGTCCTTGCGGGCGCGTGCGACCGTCGTGACGAATCAGGCAGGCGGTGCAGGGCGCGCGCGGGGCGATGAGCGACGTCGCGAGACGGCGAGCGCCGCGCTGCCCCCGGGATGATGTATTTTCGTCGCGTCGGCTGGCAGACGCCGGCCGCCTGCTGGCATTACGCGGCGGTCACTATATAGTTTCCTCTCGACTGCGAGGGGCGCGTTGCATTTTACGGCTTCGCGTTCCGAGTGTCTGGCACACCGGCCAGTCAAAACAGTCCGCTGCGCGCAGTATTTGTGTGTGTGTGTGTGTGTGTGTGTGTGTGTGTGTGTGTGTGTGTGTCACGACTGTTTTGTCGCGTTCTGGTGTTTCTCTTCTGTCCGGTAGTGAAAGTTGTCGAGCTGAGCCGGTGTTCGTCTTTCGCGGAGAGATGTCGGAAGCAATTCTGCGAGACATTAATACTGCAGGTGGAACAATCGAGGCGAGGCGAGGCGAGGCGAGGTATTCTGAACGAACACCTAGCGGGTTGTTTGTCGAGACCGACCCTTGGGGCACGAGGTGTGTTCTTGGAGTCTTCGTTCAATATCAGCCGACCCAAGGGCGACGTGAATTTTTAATCTATCGCCCGACAGCTGGTGGTGAAACGTCAATACGCCTCGTGGAAAACCGCCGCCTCTGCCGTACCTGGTACGGACGAGGAGCCGAAGGCTTGCAGACCGCCGGTTGCATTGGTAATGAAAACGTATTGTTTGGACATTCATTCTTTCAGAAGACCTCCAGAGAGCCTTAAAAGTTTTTTCGCTTAACGCTTATTCAATCAGCTCTGAAAATAACTTTCAGATAAAGGTGATTCAGCACAAATTGCCAGGGAATGAACCAGAGAATTACTTATTTTCTTCTTTAAAACTGATGTTGGTTTCATTTCTTTCACGCGTCGATACATTTTAACGCGGATAAATTAATTTATTTTTCTTTCTTCCCTCACAAGAAGGGAGTTAGGTAATTATTTCGATCGATTATTTCAAATTAAATTGATGTTTTGGTTGAAAACTGCCTAATTTATTCGTATACTTTCGTATAGCTAGCCGATTTGTGATTGTTATCTGTTGTAATTTCTTGTTTTGATGGCTTCTCTTCAGTGCTATTGTTATCGCGTCCGTTCATCCCCTCTGCACGTGCGAAGGTGGAGATGGGAGGTCGTTCACCCCGTGACTATGACTGGTGTCTGGGGAGACGTTGCTTGCAAACGTCAGTCTGGGAACGACCTTCGTGGAAAGTCGTATTCCCAAGCGCTTCTGAGCGAAGGCAATGGCCTGCCGAGCGTTAACGGACTCATCAACCAGACTCTGTGGGCTCTAAGATGTACTTCTTGTGGCTTCCCTGAGATTATACGTGGTAAAGGTGGTCCTAAAAGGAGGAGTGTTATCCTTCTTACAATAATCTCCCATAAGAATTAACGTCGTGGAGAAACCAATTTTAAATGCTACTTGCTTGAAATTTTTATTATTTTGTGTATTAACTCTCTTTTTGCAATGGAGTTTTCTCCAGTACGCGAATGAATGACGACGTATTTGTATTTTGATTGATTTGCTTTGGGAGATCATTTGAAACAAAAACAATAAGTGGCGACAAATGGATTGCTGATGCTATTCACAGATTCTTTTAAATTGATGAAAAAATGTGTGCCATCTCTTTTTCCTCGTAGGTGAGTCTCATCGCTGTCCAATAAACGTGCCTTCTGCACACATTAATGCTGGATCTAAACCACGCATGTTTTTATTTTCTGATGTACTCACCCGTTAACCGTGGTTTACAGATTTTGAGTTATTGCTTCATGCCCCTTAGATTTTCGCCACACACTTACCGGGAGACCAGTCGGGAACATTTGAGCTTGTCCTGGCTGGGGCGGTGCCTCGCTGATAGGAGATTCCTTGATGGGGAAAACCCCGCAAGCCGACTGGTGGGTAAGCGCCGGATATCACTATCCAGCGGGGAAAGATCACCACCATTTCCTGTGATAAAACATGCTCTATACTTACGGGACTTCTGAGTGTAGCTGTTGACGCGTCCGAAAACACGAAATAATGAATCAATTTTCTGAAGCTCGTCACCTGAGGGTCGCTGATCGACATCCCGGATTCGTCAGGCGAAATTTGTGATAGAAAGTTCGGACTTGCAGATGAAAAATGACTAATGGACTATATTGCATCACTTCTACATTGCGACAATATCTCTGATTTTTTAAAGTTAACTTGTTTTTGGCACTTTTCGTTATTAACTTATGAATAACACAAGTCGGATAATGAAGGGAATGAAGATATTCACTAAATCAGTGTTAACACGTTTTGTGGGGAAATGGACCATCTTGGAGCGAAGTGCTGTACTGCCGCGGAACTTCGACAAGCGAAGAGGCGGTAGAGGGGAGGGGCGGGATCCAAGCACCCAACGGTCGCGCCGCCTGGTCTCGTCCCCGCGCCAGCCCCGCCCCGCCTCGCCCCGCCGCGCGGACCGCGTTCGTTTTGTTTCGCGAGGAGCAGCTGCGCAAAAACCGACCAGCCGCGCCGTCTCCGCCGCGCAGTGCCCTCTCGCCCCGTCTCCGCGGGCACAAACGCAGGACGACCTGTTTTATTACAGACACGCCAATCACAAAGAAGAAACTCGAACATCCTTTGAAAAAACTTTGCTGTCGCGGAGCATTAATCGTCACTTGAAATGCTGTCTGGTGGCTCTGAAAAGTAAGAACATATTTCAAGGACAGTAATCACTGTAAAGATATACGGTAAATAACTAAAGAAACGGCGGCCTTCGTTTTGCATCCTTCACATACGCAAATGGTGACGAAAGTTTTGTAGAGATAGGTTGTTTTTTTCTTCAGATAAAATGAGACAACGTGCCTGTTAAATCTAGGTCAAAGTATGTATGTTTGTAGACACGTTTAACAACACGAGCACCGAGAGTTATTGATGGTAGATTGATTTCACGGTTTTTTAATGGAACATATGCGAAAGGCGTGTGTAATGACAGTAAGAACATATTTCAAGGACAGTAATCACTGTAAAGATATACGGTAAATAACTAAAGAAACGGCAGCCTTCGTTTTGCATCCTTCACATACGCAAATGGTGACGAAAGTTTTGTAGAGATAGGTTGTTTTTTTCTTCAGATAAAATGAGACAACGTGCCTGTTAAATCTAGGTCAAAGTATGTATGTTTGTAGACACGTTTAACAACACGAGAACCGAGAGTTATTTGTGGTAGATTGATTTCACGGTTTTTTAATGGAACATATGCGAAAGGCGTGTGTAATGACAAATTGCACATTGGTTTTTCATGCTTGAATGTAAATTCATAATACAGAATAAATAATTACGTAATTTAACATGGATTTTCTTGGCATAAATTTGAAACTAGAGACGAAAAAAATACATGTAGGACACACGAGTTAAAATTATATATTTTTACTGAATATACAAAGAGGCTTGCATAAATATTGTTTTTGAAGCATAATTCATTCTATACCTAGTTTGAGGTGTCGCGTTCTAGATCTTTTTGGCTCTAAAACAATGTCATAGTAAAAATGTTTCATCACTCATTCGCGCAAATTTTGCTGCGCATGTTCTGCTAAGTAAAAATCTCGAGGGCGCAGTTTGTCTCATGATGCTTAGAGCAAAGCTTTTGTCCATCATGTGTCTTCTTCTCTCGCTTGTTTGTCAACGAGTTGGGATGTTTCGTGGATAGGTGCGTGAGCGGGTGCTTTGCAACGGTCAAGTGATGCCGCACCATTGGCTTCGTGTCCGCGTGACACATTCGTGCTGGAAGAACATAAACTGTCACCGGTAACGAGTGCGTGGCGACATCACGTTAAACAACAGAGGAGATATTACAACTGCCTGCCCGGCGGCGAGCTGATGGCTATAGAAGGGACAAAGCTGTCAATTTTTTAGCGCAGTGGTGAGCTGCATAGGGGGATGCGGTCAGTAAGTAACAAGTGTAAATGAGTCCCATTCATTTGACAAAACGTTCGCTAACTTATGTTAGGACTGTGTTTCTCCGTAGGTTTTTTTTCTTATTTCGCCAACTGGAAAATGGCGAATGTGGCGTAATGTTATTTACATGGATTATTGTTCGTTACCTAAACGGCGATGTGCTGCGAATGCTGAGAGATGGATGGTAACTGCTCGGGTTCATTCGGTGATACACGGTCATTCTATATTGATATTACCTTCGATGTCCTTGTTTGATTTTATCAAAGAATTCATTCGAATAGTATTCTCACATTTTGAACGTGATTTGTTGAACCTCGTATAATATTATTTCTTAGTGGCGTTATCGGAACAAAGTAAATGACTCATGAAAACTATCCCTGACACCCAGTGCCACTTTTCTGTGAGTCATTGTCAGTGGCGATGAGCATATCTGGCTCGCAGGAATTATACATTTCGCGATGTTCAACCGTTTTCCAACCTGTCAAAATAATCGCCCGCTAAACTGAACAGAGTGTATCGTCGAACGCGGACGCGAGTGGGTTTTTCGTTCGTGCGTCAGTTGAGGATTTGGCACTGTGCGCCGCCGC
>BOPP01000157.1:602357-625126 GCA_017312745.1 Gryllus bimaculatus
CCTGCCCAGCTCCGCCCATCCCCGCCCGCCTGGCTCTGCCGCCCTGCTCCACCCCACTTCACCCCACCCCACCTAGCCCCAACTTCCGGCTAAGAGGAAACCGCAAGACTGGGCCTCGTCTTTCGCGTAATGCAGGATGCAATAAATTGCTAATATTATTATAGTGGCGACGTTCGTATTTCCGGCTTAGCCTGCCTGTGGCATGCCCACGAGAAGTGGGTCTTGAGATCCTCTGCTATTTCTCAGTTCCATGGTTCCACGTCATTGTCGCGGGTAGACAGGGAGCAAAGAGAATAATGTAAGGATTAGTTAGAAATACGCTGCCAAAATTACTAATGATATAAATTCGACGCCATGTCGGAATATTGTTTCTTGATTTGGGTCTGAAATGCTCTCGCACTTTTGTTGCTCCAGGTAGTTGATAATGAACTTTTTTTGGGAGGATAGCTTGTAGTCCTTGCTAAGTTCTAAGCCCTGTTTGTCGTAATCTCGTTCTACAATAAATGTTCCGAACTTACATCCACTTCCTGTTTCTTTGTGGTCGGTTGTTTTTTCCGCCAATTCTAAATATGAATAACACATAAGGCTTTTTTTTGTCCTTTGACGTGTCCACTAAGTGAATTCTTTCTCGTTAGATAATTAAATTCTTGTTAAGTTGACTGTCTTCAGTGCTTCTTCGTAATGTTCTTCCAAAGATGCGAAGATTCTTGTGATGCTGTCGGAAAGAAATTATCTGAAAAGAGGCAACAATAAATATATTTAGCGCCAATAAATGCATTAAATCCCTTGCGAAATGAGAAATGAAACCACAACAAAGACTGGTTTGTGGGCGCATCACCATCGATTAAGGTTTCACAACAATAATAAAACGAGATACGCAACGTAGGTTATGAATGATCAAATGTGGTCCGGGCGAGTAGATAGTTCGTTCTCGCGATATGAAAAAAGGTTAACATTTTCGTTCAGCATCGTGGGTCCTCGGTGTGTTTAGTAGCGACACGGACTCTGGTGGCAGCTGCCTGCCCGTTTGCGCAGTTGTCCGCCGCGTGCAGGCAGACCTGCGTCCACAGCGGGGCGAGGCGAGGGCGTGCGTTGTGTTTCCGCGCCGCGCCGCGCCGCGCCGACATCCGCCGCTGATAAGCGGCCCGCGGGCGATAAAGCGGCCTCGCGGCGCGGAAATGCGACGTTTCAAAACACCACGAGGCGGCGCGGCGCGGCTCGGGAACTGGGTTTTGTGATGATGAGTAATAGCCGCGCTCAGCTCGCTCCCAATCGCCTTCCGTTGCTCACCGAGCCTCACCGAGAATTTTAGGGAAAAACTCGGTGAACCAACGTTCGTAAATCAATGGCCGATGACCTACTGAATATTTCATGGCCATTCTATTCGTGAAATTAAATCCAATAGCGTTTTACTTATAAAATGCCCCTATCAGGACGGTGTATCTAAAAAAAATGCATCACTTTTCGTATCCGATGTTTCTTACCGCCCTGACCTAATAGCGAATAGCGACGATCTCTCTGAGCTGGGACTCATCTATCTTAGGTCATATTATCGATAGCTGTATTGATGTTCAATGAACCGCGTATGTACTATGTAACATCAGCTCTTCAATTTTAACACGATTTCAGTTATTATCAAAATTAGGCGCATTTTGGATCTCTGTTGGCCGTATTTGTGAAATAGTCCTATTAAATACCACTTGCGGAAATTGTCAAATGAATCCCCTCCTCGCTTCCCAAGTCGGAGATTTATTGGCAATTTCTAGAGCACTCTTGATATTGTCTATGATAATCTTGGCGAAATATAAGATTTCTATTCGAGAAGCCGTTAAATTCCTGCATCCAATTTATTTTCGATGCTGATTTAGGATGTGAATATAAAGATATGTTGGTTTTTCCGAAGTGTGGGATGGTTTTTGGTGCCAGTAGCTAAGCCTCATGGCCATACATGGAATGATTGATGTTTTTTTTAGGTAGGTTATAGTATGAATGAAGATGGTATAATGCTGGAGTGGCAAGGGGAGGAAACGGAATCTCAAGAAAATTCGCCGCGAACGTCTTCGCCTACCGCACACGTTCGGTGGGTCAACAGAGAATTGAAGCCCCGAACTCTAGAGTGGACACCGAGCGCGCAAGCCATTAAGCAACTTGTCGATCTGGTCGATCTCGCCACCACTTCAGAGTCAGTGCCCTGACGTCACTCTCCATTGTAATGCCCGCGACGAATTCTTTGAGGAACTTGTGACCAAAAGCACGTCAGAGTCCATGTCGCGCTGGGAAGAACAGATATAAATAAGTGCTGCGTCGCAGTTTACGGTCGCGCGTAGTCACCAGTCACGATGCTCAGACAATCGAGGTATCGAGCGTTGCAATTGCTGTTTCCTGTTGTATTGCTGAATCATATGAGCTATTTGAGGGGAAATGAGTAGCTTTAAAGTCTCCTAATCACTGGCAATGAACTGCATTATTTCCCTACCGCATCTTTCGCTTTGTCCTTAAACGAGCAGAATAGTGAAGTTAATAAGTTGTAAACGTTGTTGGTCAGATAAGGAGAAAATGACAGATTTAGAGATGGTTTCCATTTATTTTAGCATTCGTCACTCAACTCGCGTTCCCATTTTTCTCGTAAACTTATCAATTAGAATCACTGGAGAGTGTTGGTGAATATCCATCATAATAATAATAATAATAATAATAATAATAATAATTATTATTATTATTATTATTATTATTATTATTTAATTTTTTCCGCGAATCGCCCATCATGGGGTCACGCGATTCGTGCATCCCATCTGAGCTCAGTCTTGATTATCGTGAGTTAAAAAATGTACACTTGGGAAAAGTCGGCTACATTTGCTAAATGCGTTCATAGCTAAATGCTTGCACATTTGTGTTAAAATATAATGGCAAATGTTTAATATTGGAATAAAACGTATACACCTCTATCACAATAACTTCGCTGAGCTAATCATATCGACATTTTCAAACCTTGTAGAATGAACCAAGACGGTTCATTCAATTGACGTAAGGAAGAAGAGTTCATGACTCCTGAGGTCCTTAATCAGAATAGCGCCCCATTTGTTCTGTACCGGAAAGCAATAGTAGCTGCATAGCCTCCATTGTGTTGTTGAGTGCCTGGTGCGCAACGCCGTTCGCAGTTGGCAGTCGTCGGCGCGTGGGCGTGGCCAAGGCTAATGGGCTGCCTGCGTCGGCCCCTTTTTGTCGTCGTTACCTGAGGCAACAAGGAAGCGAGGGCGCTCCCCCCCCCCGTGTGTCAATATTTGACGACGCTTTTAATGAATATGAAATTAGAAGAGACGGCGTCGCCGAGAAGCGCGCACCCGTGGCGGCAGCTGCTGTTTGACTGGCGCGCGGCGCGCGGGCGGTCGTCGTTGCGGCTTCAAGGCCCCCTCCCCCCCTGCGTGCCTCTCCGGGCGCCGGTGCCCGCTGCGTGGGGGATGATTAACATACAGCCAGAGCGAGGGCGAGGGGCTCGCACGGTGCGCAAATGGACTGTGCGCGCGTTCACATGTGGACAACCACACTGACCAAGGACGTCGAAGGTTTCGTTTGAGGATAGTTTTGTTTATAAACTACCAAAGATTTAACTATCAAGAGTTTAGTATAATGATTTTTATTTGGAAAATAAGAGAACAGTATTGACTCTTTAAACATGAGTCCTTCGATCTACTTCTTCTGAATTGTAATTGTTATAGTCGTTCATTATCCAGTCCTATGTTTGTTTTTCGGTAGAAACTTCGAACGAGCATTCGTTAATTTATTTTAATGGCCAATTTTCGTTTCCTAGAATATCTATAATGTACCCCCAGTCTCCGCCACCGGGAAGCTTTCAATGGAGACTAAACATACGTACGTTCACCACCTGTTCTGTACTGTGTTTCAGATCATATTAAAGTTACTTGAAGTATCTACTGCACCCAAGCTTTTTTTGTATGTAAACAAACGTGAAACTAAGTGAACACAACTCTCGCAGCTGTGCCAATACCCCAACATATTGGTTTCCAGTTTACGTGTTTTGCGTATCAATTTTCGCTTATAGCACTTCATCACATGGTGAATCAACATAAATATAAATCTCATAGGAATATATTGTATTACATTATCATTTCAACGTTTTGTTTATTCTTGTGGGTGTTTGTCTTTGGCTTGGGAAAATTAAAATCAATTATCACGTGTCGTAGGGCTATAGAGATTTCTCGCTAATAAAAAATCACAAGCGACCATAAGATCATCGCAAATATATTTTCTGGCATTCAAATAAGTACTAGTTCATAAGAAGTCGAGTGTGTGGCAAATAAATTATGACATCGCATTTGCACACAACCCTTGAAGTCCATTGACTGAAGACACACGCATGCATTGACACGGGTAGTGCGCGGATAAGTGGCATATAATTAGTATTTATTAATAGTAATTATCAGTAAGATTTCGTTTCTCGTTACCATAAGGACCCATTGCGTGCTTTTTACCTCGTCATCGTATTACAGCGGCTACTCGTAATCATTTTAAAATAATTCGGAACTTGATTTGACGACTACGTAATGGTCTCCAAAAATATGACAAACAATCCTGAGTTGGTGCAAATGTAAATTCTCCATTCATCAAAGTAAAAGCCTCATGATTCGTGAAACTCGTGTTCAACATTTACAGTTTTGTCTCTCCGTCCTCTGGAATACGGCCAACGAGCGCGCAAAACGTGCATTTGCAGTGAAATGGAAAGCAGCAGTCGCCTTCTTCCCGTGGCGTTGCTCGGCCGCTCGTGCGTGGGTGAACGAACAGGACCCACAGCGCAGGGCGACGGGACAGGGCACGCGGGCACTCACACACAGTGGGCGCAGTTGTGCATATCGCAGGGCGGAGCGGAGCGGAGCGGCGCGGCGCGGGGGGCGGGGCGGGGCGGGGCGACGCGACCCTGTGGCGATGACCCCAACGCGCCGCACGCCCCTTCATCGCTCAACGCCCGGCCGAAACACAGACACTGCCTGGCAGCGCTGAGCTGGCCTTGCTTACTCGTCATTACATTCCCACCAAAACTGTGCACTTGGCAACTGATTATAGTACATGAAGCAATCTTGGCTTGCAGTGAGGCACGGGTATTCAGCAATTACTATAAGAAGCTACTGCTTGGCCACGGTGGGCAATATAACTGCGAGTTCCGTCAATGCACTTATTTTGTCAGTGCATTTGTTTATTGTTAGCTCATTCGTAAACGGCTTGATAACTATTTCTTGGTGTGTCATCCGCCTGCATGACATTCATTTGCTTCCAGTCTTCTCAATGTGCTCCCGTCTTAGACAAACTCCTCTATCTTACTATACTACTGCACTGCCGGCGGAAACTAAAAGAGGGTCTGGTCCGATATGCTCACAATTGAATGTTGCGGTGTCTCTTTTTTCTTGTTACACGTTCACAGAAATCTCTTTTGCTAATAGGCGATTCCATCAGAATTATGTGTGGGTTTTAACGTTCCTGCGATTGAGAAAGCAAACGCTTGTCTTCTGCGTAATAGCTTTCCTTCGCAATAATATGACGACACATCCCCCGTCCATCCGCGAGTCAAGGAAGCTGAAGTTTTAATCGTGGTAGACCCCCGCGCCTCGGGCATAATATTCTCTGCGGACGCTCTCAATCTCCCCCCTTCCTCGTTCAGTCAGCCGCACCTCCATCGCGCGGTCAGTCCTCTCCTGGATACGCTTGCTCCGGGAGGCCACGCGCCTGCTGTGTAAACTCTTAGTTTCCCCTCCGCCGGGCGAGGGAAGTGGTGTCTGGCCACATCCCCTTCTCACCCCTAAATAAAATCATCTACCCGCTTGTTTCGTAATGTCTCATCCTCATGATGTCCCAAAATTAACAAGTGGAGAATAATCATCTTATTAGCTTCTCGATACTTATGTTTGATATTTCTAATATGTTTTTCTCTTAGTGTACGTATATTTCGAGCTACGTTTCGACGGTCGACCCGCAAGAGGGAGCTGTCTGACAACTACCCTTCTTATTATTCCGTTTCTTTTTTTAACGCTAGACGTTTATCTCCGCCTCCCCCCTATTTCCTTGTTTGATGCGTGTATATCCCTCATTAACTCCTGTCTCCATGGGGTGTGAATTGCGTTTTCTCCGCGCTCGGCGCAAGCGCTGCTTATCGAGAATCAGGAGCTTTCTCCACCCGCGAGGCGCGTCTTCTGCCATCCGCGGCTAATCAATCGGACGCATCCGCTCGGGGCGTGCGAAACGCCTCGCCGCGCTCGTTTAGCCTGTGTGTTTATGCCGGCGCCAACCCCTCCCCCACACCCGCGCTGGCGCTATCACCCTCCTCTGCAACCCGCTCCGCCCCACGTCTTCCTCCGTTAAGGCGGCTCCGCACATTCGTTATTCGGAGTAAGGAGCAACCGCTCGCCTAATCCCAAGTAGTGTGGGTGAGTTGCTCGTTATTTGCCGAGTGACGAACATTCGGTGCTCCGCCCTTCCCACCGCGTGTCGGTCTTTACGACGCCTCAAAGGGAGCGAACTTTCGCCGAACACTTCTGCTGTTCGGGATTGGGCGAGCAGGAGCTCGCTGCTCGGCGTATGCCGAATGGCCACAGAGCCTCGGAACTCCGTGTCGTTGGTTTAGCGTGCAGAGGCGGCGCCTTTAGGCTCGCGCTTCGCCCCATCTAGCCGCCTCGCCCCTTTCGCTTTAGCCAGCCACGCCTCGCTTACCTCGCCCCGTTTGGCCCCTGCCCGCCTCACCCTTTCCCGACCTCCGTCGCTGGGTGGATCCACATCCTGTTCTTTCTCTTTCCCCGCGCCCCACTCGTGCACCCCACCCCACCCCGCCACGCCTCGCAAGAGCGTCGCGCTCAGCCGGTCGGGCGTAACGAGAGGCGGCGTAACGTAATAGGCTGGACGGACGGGCGGAAGTCGCGCTGTGTGCGGATGGTCGGGTCCAGAGCGCGCCCGCCCGCTCACCTCGCGGGGACGCCGAGGACGAGGTGAGGACGGGGCTGCCCCCGATAGCTGCCGCTGTTTGCGGAGCGCGGCTAATCAGGTCGCGTCGGCAGCAGAACCTCGGCACGCCGTGTCGTTGGTTTAGCCTGCAGAGGACGACGCCGGGAGTCAGATGGCTCGGCGTCAAAGGGAAGGAAAATTTACCTGTCTGCAAAGGCAGCAGTTTCAACAGTACGTTTTTTGGTCGAATTTGATTTCTCCGTGGCGATGTTGAGGCAATTTTAATTCCATTGCCTTTTTTTAAAGATTATACATGCCATCATGAAGTTGATGAAAACAGCGTCTGTCTCATAAATTCCGATACCTCCAGTTATCTTTTAAATCTTCAAAAGTATGGTCACTAGATGTCTATGACTATTTTCTAAGAATTTTAATACAATTGTTTAGTAAAGTTTTTGTAAATGTGAAATGTAATTTACTTACCGTAAATGTTTCAGATTAATTTACATGGATATACTTTTGGAACTTTTGTTGCATTACCTAGAAAGTTCCATTTGAAACTTTCGTTAAAACGGTTAAACAGAACTGAAATAAAAATCCCTCGCTCGGTTCTTCAAGTCCGCCGATTTTCGTTCGAAAGGCCTTGCGCGGAGGGTCGCTTCATTTGGGACCCGAGCCCTTGGCATTGTGTGGTCGGAATCGATACAGTAGCGCGAGCGCGTGGGGCCGGTGTGGGGGTGTGGACCGCGTGTGTTGGCCACGTCCGCTTTAAAGAGGCGCGTCGCCCTTGGCCCAGAGGTATCAGCCCCGCCCCCACGGGCCCGGCCCCGCCTGGCCCTGCCGCGACGCGACGCGGAGATGAAGTGGCGTTGGCGCCGCCGCCGCCGCTGCCGAATCGAGTGGAGTCAAGCGGTTTGAAGCGACTCTTCTAGAAGAGCTGAAAAAGCGGAATCGAATGTGCTCTCAGACGGGTAGAGTGAATGACTCGCCAAGAAGCAAATGCACCTGGCTCTTACTTAGTACATTGTACCGTATTCTTTCTTTGGTTCTGCCATCAACGCTGGTTTTTCAAGAGGCATATGTAAACTCGAGGTACTGTGAGACTCTTTTTTTAAATCCTAAAGGATTAGGGATTAGCCTCAGTTCCGGCACAAGGATGGGGGTCGGGGCGAGACTGGAAAGGAAGGATCGTGCGCGTTCCACTTTCAGTCAATTTTGCAACTCAAATCAGTGTAAGCTTCGAAGTTCATCGTGGAAATACTGTTCGCGCCCAAATGTGGAATCTCTCTCGCCGAACAGACTCAATTGAGCTCAGATCCCGCATTGCCACTGTGTCCGCAATGACTCTCGCGAGGTTATAGAGTTTCCGAGTCCCGACGATGGGGGGTTTTCGACACTAGCTCAATACCTTCGTCGAATTCAGCCTCTGTCTGGCAGAGAATTAAATAGACGAAAAACAGAACTGTATAAGTGACATTTTATAAATTCTGAGAAGCGATGCTTATTTTAGGCCATGTTTCAGTATTTTCGTGATTTTTATGAGCGATTGAAATGCCGTGGTTTTAATGATGAAACAAGGCATCTCGACTTTACAGTTATATTAACTTGAACAGATTTCTCAGAATTTATAAAATCTCACTTGTACTGTTCTGGTTTTCATCCATTCAGTTCTACTGGACGCCTGCACTCATCGGTAGTTCTCCGTAGTTTCTCCGGTCGATTTCTCTGCCAATCCCAGAGCAGTTCACTAAAAATGGGTCACGGACAGCTTGCGATGTTTCCTTACTCTTTGTTGTCCTATCGTCTCCCGTCACTTAAACACCGTCACATTACCACCCATATAGGGAGCCCATTTGGGAGCTTATACGAAACGCACTATCGAGCGGGGGAGGAACACCGCCACATTCTGGCATTAATACATTCACCTCACATTAAGGGAACTAATGATCAGAGCGGTTGACGTGCCCGGAAACGTCAATCAATCCGTCTGATGGCAATGCCGACTAGGTTTCACCAGCCCGAGTCACGAATTCTCGCAGAATACAAGTTTCGAGGTCGTGGAGATGTGCCGGTGGGGTTGGCGGATCAGCTGGCCCTTCCCCCGACTGTTAAGGGAGCGTGGACGAGTCGCGGATCAGAATGGAGGATAACGCGTGGCCTGGAACAGATAGCAAGAAAACGCGAAACAGAACCGTCGGAGCAGCTGTTCTCAAGAGTGTTCGTACCAGCAGTGGTCGACCTCAACACTGCTGCTTAGCTGCCGTCGCAAACCCGCCTTGGGGGGTACACCGTAGGGATTGGACGTTTGAAATAACGTTTGTGAAATGGTTTGTACGCGCGATCTAATATTTGTTACCCCGGTAGCTTCTTCTTTCAGTAATCATTTTCTAATTTTGTGTTAGTCTCTTAACCTTAGATATATTCGTATATGTCAGTGATGACAAAACACAAGTTTGATTTTGCCATACATATTCATTTCCGTACTCAGATGCCACAGGTGATGCCACTTTATTCGTGAAACATTATATGCATTTTTCTGTGTCGAACAATTCAGTTTTGGCAATGTCATTTTTACACTTACACCGAAAAAAAGAACCGTTGGAGTATAACAGATCCATGATACTGTCAAGTTTCCTTGTTACATTATCATGGATCTGGTATACTCCAACGGTTTTTTTTCGGTGTACCTTTTTACAACTAGCTTTCATTTTTTACCGATGAATAATGAAATATTAGCTTTTGATAAGAAGGGGCGTTAGAATAAAATCGAAATGCTCGCATTTAAAAGACGTCGGTGGATACGGCGGGGGGAAATCCTGCGCAATCGCATTACTAATTCGGGTCTGGGGACTAGGGCGGGGGAGGAGGGGCGGCAGCGGTGGCGCCCTCCTCCATAATTTGAATGCGGCGCAATGTCGGCGGTTTCCTGCCGCATCATTATTTCCAGACCAGGAGTACTTCGCCCGAAGTTTTGAAGGTCGACTATATTGATCACAGAGGCACCGGGGGCGCTGGAAGCAGAAACGCCATCCGAGCTGAGCGCTCTCTGCCGCTCTCTTGTTCTCCGCGCACAGTGTTACCGTAGGTTTGCGAATGTAAAACGTGAGTTTTGGTCTGATTATTGCTTGCTGAAAATTGAGAGACGTCTTAAATTTGCGTGCGCTTTACGTTCGCTTATATACTCAACGTGCGGAGGTGAATCTATCGTATTCCAGTATTTTATCTACTTTACCGTGAAATTATATTATAAATTTAAAATGTCTTTAAATGTGCAACTGAACATAATATTATATTAATATTCCGTGCCTACGTACTTACGGAAACTTGTTCCCATATTGGGATACTACTTCCTGCCACGGATGCTTCGTTGATACTGTTCTTTGGGAGGGAAAGAATTTTCATCATTCAAAATCTTACAAGCCATTTAAAACATTCTACATTATAAAACACATGACCAAATTATGTGATTTATAGAACTTCTCCCTGTATATTGAATGCTGATAAATTTCGAATGGAACAACACTGTGTGCAGTGAATACTGATATCCATCAACCGTTAAAATTTGTTCCTGGTTTGTGTGTTGTAAACGTGGACGTGGTAATATTGTGTTGGTAATTAGTCTCATTCAATTTGAACAAACATTGAGGTATTGTAATGTGGCAGTAATCATACTATTAAAAATAATAATAAAATTATGACAATATTAATTCTTACCAAGAAGTACTGCCAAAAAGCTGATCATTATATTCTATCCAGGAGAGATTAACGTGTTATTATAACTTAACCTCGGAAAAGAACATGTTGCTATGCCAGAAATGGTCCATACGTAAATAATAATAATAATAATAATAATAATAATAATAATAATAATAATAATAATAATAATAATTAATAATGATGATCTGAATAATAATATCTTATTTTTTGCGATTTTCTATCCGCTTGCAAATACGAGAATGATTGAATCAAAAAGTGGTTGGAAGCGCGTGATATGATTGATATTTTCCCGCTGCTGCTTCGCGCGAGTCGCGTGGATTCACTCGAGAAGCGAATCGCGTGTCCTTAAGGGCGACGAGGTCCGCGCCGTGCGTAGGCTGCTTTGGCCCGTGTTGTCTGCGAGGAGCGCGCGCACTGAGGGCGGCCCTGCGTGCACCTCCTGCGCCCTTCGCCCTTCGCCCTTCGCCCTTCGCCCTTCGCCCTTCGCCCTTCGCCCTTTGCTCCTCTAAAGACCGTAAAGCTGCGCGCTTTTACGACTCGCAGCGGAGTTTCGGGAATTCTCGGCCCTCAGTAGCTGGAACGAGGTAACTGTTCCGAAAGTTATTTTGCTTTTAATTGCGTTCTCGGCGTTCCAGAATTCTTCTTCCGTCGTTCTGCACACGTCTTCTCGACTTACTGCCCTTCTACCTGCTCGCTTTGCTTGCGGACTCCCTTCAGTTCAATTCAGTAATTAGATTATTCCTTATTTCTTATCTTTTATAAATTGTGATTCGTGTGATTTAGTACTTTCGTTTTTCTCGCCTGCGAAACCTTTCTTAGAAAGTACCGTTTAGAATTATAATTGTAAATGTCTCGTTAGAAGGAACTATAAAAGGGCGCTGTAATATTCAAGCTTTTGAAGTGCTCAAAACTAGATATTGTAACTTACGTTGCACTATGACGTCTTTCAAAAATGTTTAAATGTGTGTCTCGAAAATGTTTGAATTCCTGTCTTTTAGGTACTGTTTATAGTGTAAACATTTTATTTTTCATTAAATGTTGAAAGCCGACGTTTTAATAATCACTATTAATAATTCTAGTAGTAAAGGTTGTTTCATTATTTGATAACTATTTTTTTCAGACAGTTATTCGCGTCCCGAAGCAACAAATCGCAACGCGCACTATTGTGTTTTGTAAAGCAGTTCTTTCTTATTGTAATGTTTATGAAGTAAATGATTTACGTCGAGGAGCCTAAGACTTTTTTCAGTTGTTGGAAACACAGAAAACATTTAGAGACGTAGGCGATAGTACACGTTCATCCCGCTGGAGGGCCCTCAGTGGAGTGCCTCCCAAAGCAGCCTGACGGACGCGCTCCCGAAGATGGGTTGCGGCGGCGGCGGCGGCCTCGCGAGCGCGCGTCCTTGCGGGCCATCCGGATTTGGAAACAAAATACGGCGGCGACGCGCGGCGGCTGTTCGCGTGCCCTTTTTCTGGGAAGCGGCGCTGCGCGGCGTACACATTCCCAAATGCGCCCCGAGGACGGCGCTTGTTGTTATACTTCCTCGGCGCCCGCCCGCGTGGCGGCTCCTTTTGCCCAGACCGCCCTCCCCCTCTTTCATCTTCCTTCTTCCCGCTACTGCCTCATTCCTCTGACGTACCTTCTCTGACCTTCCATCAGTGGCGTAGCGTGAATGTCGGCCGCCCTTTATTTAGGTGTTTCAATTTAAAATACTAAAATATTTAGCAATTCTAAATAACATTTCGGAAAGAACAATCATCATTTTTATGTACTGTACAGACATTTGTACAAATAAAAAAGTTCATGTATATGTGTTTTACAATATAATAATCGCGTGTTTCACTGTATAATAATAATAATAATAATAATAATAATAATAATAATAATAATAATAATTACACATTTATTTTAATAAGTCACAGAATAAGTGATGGCAAATTCAGTTCTTATTTCAATCGGTCCGAATCGTAGGTGCAACAAAAATATGAAATGAATTATTTTCAAATTTTTTAAATATTTTATTAATTGTGAAATTTTGCTGCCACCCCCCTCCAAAAAAAAGTGCCGCTCGGGGCGGGCCGCACCTGCCACCTACCTCTACGATACGCCACTGGCTTCAATACTATTCATTCTTGCTCTTCTCTCATCATTCTCAACGCGTATCCTTCCACATTCCTCCCTATTTTCCCTTCCCTCTACTCTTCTACCTCTGCTCTTAGTCGGAAACTGATATCCACGGCAAAAATGCGGATGCCTTGGAGGATCATAATTTCTGTTTCATCCGATATCAGAAACGGAATAAGTCATTTAATGCAAAAGTATCACTTCACCACCAGTTCGCCTTGAAAGGAAAAAGTATATTTTTATTGATTTCCTATTCATTTCTGACGCTGTGTCAACCGGAAGTTGAAGATGAAATAGAGAAAATTAAAATCGACTGCGTTATGGTACCAGTGATGTAAGGCAGCAACTCGCGTAAATACTCCAACCGCGAGAAAGAAACGTTTTTCGTAAGAAAACGTGTTGTAGACGGTTGGATGCACTTTTCACTTTTACGGTCGTTTTCACTTTTCTAGAGGCGTTACGATCATCATTAGATCTTCTCTTTCATCTGATCACTCACACTTTCGCAATTCAATGTGTTTTTACTTTCCATGAATCTGAGCTGTGATCATTAAAGTTTCTCATTCATCTGATCACTCACTTTCACAATGTAAAAGTGACTGTTACAATTCATTAGTTATAAAAATATTTTGTTAATTTTCATAATCGTCCCTTTTGGTTTCTGGCTACTAGAAAACGCGTTACGTGTGGTCTTGAACGCCAAGTTTGAATTTCCCAGACTAAACTGTTATTCTCAAACTAAACTGTGTCTCTACAGCTCAAATCGAGCCTTTGCCTGACATGCGCGTTCTCAGTTCTGTCGGAATCATTCTAAATGAGGGTAATCAGGAGATACGAGGATGGATGAGCTCATCTCCCGGCACTGAGAGTGTAGGGGAACGAAGGGGGAAGGAAGGATCGCGCGCGGTTCGTGGCCCGAACGCCTCGACTCACGTCTGGATCGGTTTGGAAGAAAGGACGGAAACTCAAAGCAGCAGGACGCGACTTCTCTCATTTAGGCAGTGGCGCCTTCCGACCCAGTTATCGGGTAGCAAAATCCTTCGCCATTGCGACTCGAACCTCAGAATTGTCAGTAGAAAAAAAACTGTGATATTATAAACAAACGCAACTTTTTTAGTGATATCGGAGAATTAAAAAATTGTTTGCGATAGTTTTAACATTACATATCGTAATGAAGCGCAGTCGGAAGCGCTCTCATTTTCAGCTCGTGATGTGATGATTTGAGAAGAACAGCTGAATCCGTCTCGTCCACGAGGCTCCAGCTGCGGACTCGCCACGACACGCTCGCGCGTCCAGTTGTCCGCGAGTGAATGTTTAAAGCGGTTCCGCAGAGGGCGCAGCCAAAAGTGCAGCGGCAGCGGCAGCGGCGGCCGCAGAGGCAGCGGGGCGAGCGGGCGACTGCGGTTGGGCGGATGCCAGGGACGCGGCGCGGCACAGCGCGAGGGATGCACAAAAACTCGCGTCGTTCGAAATAATCAAAGAGCTATTTCGGACCCTTTTCTGGAAGCGGACGACACGGTTTGAGGCCGCGCCGCGCCGCGCCGCGCCGCAAAAACAGTGCATCGATTCGGGCAGGCGCCGCTTGCAGCGCTGCGGGGTTTACGTGCCGAGCGACGGTGCACTTCTTACGGGGATGATGAGGGGGTGATGAAGGAAAGTGGTGAATGACTGGGAACGGGAGATGGGTGATTAATGTTGCTTAGTCCTCCCCCTCTTACTGGGGAGATTAATCGTAAGTAGGGAGATACGTGCGTCTTCATGAACTTCGGAGAGGTTGATAGCGTTGAACACACTCGTGGTAGCTGTGGTGCGGCAAAGCGTTGTACGAAGTCTCACGGATGTTGCCAACATTGTATAAAATTCTTTAATTCACAAGGAGGTAAATTTCATCTACATTCCGGACTTTTTAGACCGACTGTTGCACACATTTCGTTTCGCAGCAGTATGAAATAAATAGTGTGAAGACCAAATTTAATAAGATTTTAATTTTCTGTTCTAAAAACCTGTTTTAAAAGTATAAGTTTACGTAGCAGTAATGGTGCATTTTTGGACATTTTATGGAAGAGTTGAATTCTGTATATTGTATACGAGTAGCGGAACAGGATAGACCAAGGAATTTTTCATCAAAGCTATTCATTCTATTTTTTCTCCTTTTGTTTTAAAATGCATTTGTTGGTCAGAAAATGTTGGGTGAAATGCAGGGAATGATATCATTGCATTGTGATAATTCATAACAGTATTCTACACAAATTGTAAGGATTAAGTTTTATGTAATGATGTTTGTAAGGTATGAAATATATTTCATACATTACAAACATCATTACATAGAACTTGAATCTTAACTAGAAATGAGTACAGTCAATTGCATTATTTGTCATGTCAGCTGAGTATCGCTCTCCACACTTTTGTTGACTTAATCTATTCAAAACGTGTTAACGTTTGTCTTTGCCACTATTTCCATATGGTGACTCTCTGAATAAGTCAATGCTGCTCCAATTTTTCCCCCCAAAAGCACAAGTCCGTTCTATCGATTACCATTCTTCACGAACATGCCAGGGCTGCCTCTGCAAGTTGTTGAAAACAACCAGACCTCGCATTTTCCACTTCCTGCTTCAACATCTGTCCCACAGTTTTGCCAACTCCTTTCCCCTTTTTTTCCATCTTATATTCACATTATTATTATTATTATTATTATTATTATTATTATTATTATTATTATTATTATTATTATCATCATCATCATCATCATCATCATCATCATCTTTCATTCTCCCTTCTCTTCTATCGACTCTTATTTTCCTCGAATCTGCATTATTTTCCTCGCCCTCCACCACAGTTCCCTTTTCATCCTTCCTCCTCCTCCTCCTCCTCCCTCCGCCCACAGCTTCCTTCGTCGTGCCTCACCGCGAGCGCCCTTTCTGGCTGTTTACCCGCGCTTTTCGGCCTAATTGGATCGATTGGATGGAGTTGACGTCTCCGAGGAATTTCCATTTGCCCACTTCCCGAGTTGCCGAGAGCGGACGGAGCCGGCGCTTTTTCCGGTCGCGTGCTTCGCGGGGCGCCTCCGGGCGCGGCGGAGGCCGTTTCGCTGGAGGCTAGCGGCGCGGAAAATTTTAATTTTCCCGCCGCGTAATTCCGTTCGGAGCGCGACCGCACCGCAGCGAAGCGGAGCGGAGCGCAGCGCTGCCCGGCGCCGGGCGAATCGCCCACGCCCGAGACCTCGCCCGGGCGCCGCCCACCGCGCGAAGCGAAGCGCCCGCCCGCTCGCGATTTGTCGCCCACGCCCGCGACGATTTGCTGCACGCGAGAGGTGCTTCCTCAGGACTGCGGCGGGGCCGTGCGGGGGCGGTTGCTTTCGGCCGCGTTTCTTCCTTCTGTTTGCTGGAGACGTTCAGTAAATTGCTGCTACTTGCGCTAATCATCGAAGTCTTTATTGGTTGATTTTCCTACAATAATGATAATAATTTTAATAATAATATTATTATTATTATTATTGTTGTTGTTGTTGTTGTCGTCAAAGAATTTAGCCGTGCAGATGCTTTGTGGCTTTCCCCCAGGACGTATCTGTAAATGAATTGAGGAGTAATGGCGTACTAAATAGATAGTGGTACGTTAGACACATCGCAATCACTTTACTCGAGGAAATCGAGTCCTATTGTCAGTTTATAAATGTATACTGTTTAAATTTGTTTAAAGACCTGTCCTGTACCATAATCATTGATGGTAATTCACTATTTTGATCCATTTTGGTACCTATCTCATTGCGAAAATGTCGTGTGGTTAATTTCTCTCTCACCTCCTGCGAGTCGCCAGTCTAATCGTTAGCTGGATTTGTCCCGTCCATGAGCAACTGTACCGTTTATCGTCACTTTATAAATCACACTTCCTGCGTTTCTATTGTAGTGATTCCAAATAGAACGTTTTGAGACGCCTCATGTCAGCAGCTTTTCTCCAAGTAGTTTCGTCTGCAACCCGCAACACAGGTGTGCATAACGGTACCGGATTCTTTTATTTGAAAGAAATCCCCGTTTTCGTGTAAACCTTAAATGTATAAGTTACGAATAATACATATCAGTCTGTCAGCAGTGTACCAAACAAAGAGCGAGTACCGAAACAGTGCATCGCGATAAATAAATAGAAAAAAA
Organism: Gryllus bimaculatus; assembly: GCA_017312745.1. NCBI lineage: Eukaryota > Metazoa > Arthropoda > Insecta > Orthoptera > Gryllidae > Gryllus > Gryllus bimaculatus. The sequence goes on from BOPP01000157.1 coordinate 619,287, forward strand.
ATACAATAACATATTGTTCGCCTTCTGCTTTAGTTCGAGTGAGCTGAAACTTCAATTCATAGTAGTGATTGCACTAATGTAGCACTTTATAATCAACAACACGCGATCGTTTAGTGTAACACCCTTCAGTTGTCGGCAGTGTGTATTCTTATGATTGCTCATGCAATTTCAAGTGATAACGCAGAATCAGATGCTTCCGAAACTGGGGCAGTACGTCGGGAGGAAATAACATTATTGCATAAAAATCTAAATAAAAAAAAGTAATAAACGACCCTGCACAGTTAACAAGCACTAGCTCAGAAACCCTTCGAAATGGGACACATGTTCATCTAGATTTTTTTGCCTAGAATTATCGAAACTGTGAGACTTGTCGAAATACTTGACATTTCTGGCGCCGTTTATAGTATATAAATGAGTACGTTTGAATCAAAATACGCTGCTCTATATAATTATGTGAATTTCACTTTATGAACAATTGTATGTATTTGTTTGTGAAGTATGTCAGGAAGTGTGAATAGAGTACTTAAAACGAAGCCAACTTTTCTTCTTTGGACTGAATAAAACTAAACAATGTAGTCTATATCTCTTTCTCTTATTCTCGTGCAACATGCAATGACTGCTGTGGAGCAGTCTTTCATTGCAGAGGTATTCGCGTGGTCGCGTGAGCGGTCTTCGCCATTGGGCCAAGTGGAGTCCCCCGCGCACAAGGGCCGGCGAGCCGCCCGCCCGCCCGCCCCCGCCCGCCCCCCCCGCCCGGCCGGCCCGCCCCGCCCGCCCGCCCGCCCGCCCCGCCCGCCCGCCCGCCCGCCCCAGGTGGCGCGACGGCCGTTGCTCCTCCGTGGAGGCGGTCTGCAGGGCCTTGAAGCGACGGCCCGCCCTCCCCCCGCCTCGGCCTCTGTTTGGTACTCGCCGCCACCGCCCCCCCCTGACCCTTCGGCCACTCCGCCTGAGGTAGCTCACAGCCAGGCTCCCCCCGCGGTTCTTCGCAGCATGGGAGTTCCGTCCGTGGCGAAATACGGACAGTAGCTACATAACTAGGTCGAATTCGACCGCTGCCTGGCGAAGAAATTCTAGACAGGTAGGTTCCCCAATTTTCTCCCGAAACAGTGTTTCCGACAAAATGGGCCACGGGACCTCGCGCATGTATATTCCTTCTTCCGTCTTGTCCTCAACTCTTCTTTTACACTCATTCACTACGGAACACACACTTTGTGGGTTCAAGCTGGAACTTCAAGCTTGTCGGCTGGGTGGGCCTCGCTGGAAGGCGATATCTGCCCCTCGGAGGGGGAAATCCCCGTCAAGCCATCCGTGGTAGGTAGTTGCATATTCCACCATCAGCGGGAAACATCCGCCCGTCCCCTGGGAGGGAACATTCACTACAACTAAACGGAGCAGTGACCACAGCAGTTGACGTGCTCGAAGCACCGTTGAAGGAAACCCAACTGCCACCGCCTGTGCCGCCGCGCCGCGGGAGCGGCGAGCGCCCGCGAGCGGGGCCAGGTGGCCGGGAGGGGCGGGGGCGGCGGTCGCGCCCGCGGCGCTCAAGCCGCGGCGCCAGCTGTTGGCCGGTCCGGCGGGCGGGCTGTCGCGCCAGGACGCTTGCCTGCGTCATTACAGCCTAATCTCGGTGGCCGCCCCGCCGCGCCGTTTGCCGACCCTCCGGCGCGGTCGCGTTGCTGGGCCGCAGACGGGTCACACATCACAGCAGCCACGCCAATCCTTCGTTGTCCAATGCCCTCAAACCTATTTGAAAGTCCAATGTAGGATACGTTGGGATCTATACAATGTCATTTAATTGTTCTAATGTGACTCTATTGCTTGGCACGTCCAGATCTGTTCCGCATTCGCTAATCGGTACGTACTTTATACATTTATGTCTTAATTCATTACCAAATTTCCACTATTTCTTTTAATATTTCTATTTTGAGCCGAAAAGTTGCTTATGAGTTATTCCTTAGGCTTTGAACTAAGGAAATGTTTAAAAAATATAATGCGCTGTCAAAGTGTCATTAATTTTAATTTTTTATTATGATAACTCAAGTGAATTTTCTTCAGAGTATTCTCACCTAAATTCCTGTATATAACTCTTTACCTAACACTGTGTAATGTATTAAACTCTGCAAAATTTATTTGAGTTCGCACCAGATTTATCCTTTGCTATGTCACTCGTCTCCACTGCATCCAAATGCGGTCGATTCCACCATTTTCAGCCGCATGTCACACCCGACGTTATTTTATTACGATTCTCCATAAAATTCGCAAAAATTTCTTTGTTCCCATTTTGCTGAAACTCGTGGCCGCTTCTGTCGGCATCAAAGTTCCCATAATCGGCCTCCCCCCCCTTGCCCCAACTGAAATGATGGTCGCTCCAACAGCCCGCCCCCCCTATCACTCCATCCCCGTTTCGATCGGACCTACTTCTCCACAAGCGGCCCCTATCTACATGCTGCTCGCCTCCGCTGGATGCCCGACCTTTCTATCCCCGCGGCCCTGCTAGTAAAATTCCGACTGCAACACTCACCCAGTATCACACTGACCTGCCCCCCCCCCCACGGCCCGACCATTACCAACCCTCCCTGTCGCGACGGATTCTGCCCATTCCCATTCCCCATCCCCACCCCCATCCCATCCCGTCCTGTTCCCCGTCCCGTCCCATCCCGTCCCGTCCCAATCCCGTCCCATCCCGTCCCGTCCCATCCCTCCCATTCCCCATCCCGTCCCATCCCCGTCCATCCCGTCCCGTCCCATCCGCGTTTCCCGTCCCATTCCCGTCCCATCCGCGTTTCCCATCCCGTCCCATCCCGTCCAAATCCCGATACCCATCCGCGTCCCATCCCATCCCATCCCATTCCCGCCCCGTCCGCTCCCCGCCCGTCTCTCCACTCTTAAACACGGCCCGCACCACCCCTTCCCTCTCCATCCCCCGACCTGACATGTCCCTCCCCTCTACCGCTCGCCCCGACCTGTCCCATTCCGCCTCCGCGCCCCCCTCTGCGGTCGCTCGCCCGTCGGCGCAAGAGCCGCCGCGCAACCGCGCCGCTGTGGCCGTCGCTGGTCGTCTGCGCCCGGCCGTCCCGCGCCACCGCCTCGGGATTTATGGGCCCGTTAATGCTCGCGGAGCTCTGTTGACTCGCCGGCGGCGGCGGCGGCCATCGGCAGACGCCCCCGCGACGCGTTTTCCCAATGGCGCATTGAGGACGTGCTCCTTCGCGCACTAGCGATACTGCGTTGCTCGGCACCGCCGCTTCCGCCTTCCGCACACGTGGGACTGACCCATGAGAAGACGTGCTATTCGAAATTCAAACTTTCTTGATATTCTACAGTAGGGGTGCGAGGAGAGGAGGGCTTTGCCTACATCACGGGTCAAAAGGGCGTACCAAGTGTGGGCATGAACTTAAATTCGATTTTTTAAGCTACACATTGAGTAAATAAAATATTATTGGAAACGAAATCGTGGCGCAACGTTCGGGAAGCAGCTAAATATATTATTGAGTTACGCAGAGTTTAGTACAACTCACCACTTCCGAGATTCTCTCGTATGTGTTTCGCAATCGGTTCTTATTGATCAACACTACATCTGCACCCTTTCAGCCAACAATAGTCAGATATGTAGTTGATTTTTTTTTACTCTGTGGTTACGTGTGCACCAAAAGTCTTTTTTGTGACAGCCCCTAGTACAAGCTGTTGTTCCAGGGCATGCAAAGCGTGCTACCAGATCAATTTTTAGCTCCAATGCTAAAAGTAAGACAATGCTAAAATACTCATATAAAGCGACAATGCCACAAAGAAAACCTGAAGTAGCATTAGCATAACGAACCCCGGATGATAGCTGGTATTTCTCGGGAAATGTGTTAGTTTCTTATTGACTGAGAAATTTGTTTGAATATGTTCTCTTCCCTATTACTTCCATGAGCGGTGAACTGTCTGATTTATGGTATTCTTGAGTCCGTAATTGAAAGGTGTTGTCTTCAGATTTTTTTGATGGCGCAGATCCGGAAATACCCAATTCGTTTCCTGATATGATATATTTGTTCTACCTTTGCATGATATTGCTCATAGTCGGCCATGATAAAATAATACACAGCTTCGCAGGAAACGTACTCTTCTGTCAGATGATCCCGCCTTTCACTTTTAACATTAATTGGTGTTGAATAGAAGATAACTCATTGCAGGTAGGTTTGACTTCTGAAATATCAATGAGTTACATAACACGTATTTTTAAGTCCAAATAGGAATTGTATTTTTTGTCGAATATAGGTTATAGATGGAATTTGGAACTGAGCAAGTTTCGTTACGTAACTGAATTTCTAGAAAAAAGAGTGTTCAATTCATGCAATTGATTTGATAACATCGTAGCCTTTTGTGCCGTTTTTGATGGAAGATTTCTATTCTACACTGTGGTCGTATTGAACTTGACCTCCATATTATAGGTTACATGTGACAATATGACTGTTGACTTTCCCCTCTGGATCTTTTTGGATTTTTGATTTTGGATTTTTGATTGATTGTTTATGCATTTTGTACCATATAATAGGTACATTGTTCACAGCTATTACGGGGCAGTGACAGGAGTTTTGTTATGACCCTGTTGTGAAAGTGGTACTGTCGTAATATAACCGCTTTTGGCGGATTCAATTTCTTCTGCTGGAGCTGTTTCTTGAACCTCCCGCTGAACGTGTCAACTCTTTGATTTTATTTGCGATTTCGTTTGCAACACAAAGCCTGCCTCCGTCTTTCTTTGCCTTTAAATTGTTGTTTAAGCAATGAAATTAAAGCAACAACGCGCATTAGGATTGCAGATTAATATTTTGTGTCACTATACGCGTATTTGTTGCAGAGGAAAATTCGGTTGCCAAATTGGCGGCGAAATTGTTCCTTAATTGCTTTGCATTGTTTCACCATCTGCTCAAAATTATGGAAACGATCCTGCGTTTTATAATGACACATGTGTAATATTATTTGCTCGGTTTCTGTAGTGTGCGATTCCATTAAACGATCCTGATCTTTGGTGGATATATAAGTACAATGAAAGTTGCTAAGATTTTTTTCAATATCACGGCACTAACGCGCTGAACATGTACTATCTCTCCCACGGGTCAGGGACAGGTAAGTCGTAAGAAAATAAGCGTTGACTTCTCCATGCCTTGCAAGGTGCATAGCGCTGTATCGCTGCTAATATTGACGCCGGTGTGTAGGTGGCAACTGTGGTTCCCTTTAGTGCAGAGTTATACCTTTTTTAACGAAAGAGCCATTTTTAAATGTAATAAAATTGGCCCATATTGATTCATTAATAACAAAATATGAATAACGTATGAAGACAAACTGTAGCAGACTGGGACTGTACTGACTGCCACTGCCTCTGTGTCATTGACCGTTCACCTCCGTTCACCTTCCAGTTACAACTCTAGGTGTTTGCGCAAAAGTCACTAGTTACGCGATGGACTTGAGAGCGCCCTGATAATAGTTTCTTGCGGGACAATTCGCAACGCCAAACCTAGAATAGAATTGGAAAAATAATCCAAGAACATAGTATTTACTTTCACATAAAAGTGATGTTTGTTTTCGTATAGCCCAAACTTAAGCCACGGACCGCATAGTTGCCGTATTTGTTCGCTGCTGCCAAAAATGAAGCTGCGGGCTGCATGCGACAACCAAACCGCTGGTTGAAGCTTCCTCGCTGTAGTGAGTGCAACTGCCCCAACGGTTTCTCAACTCCGCGAAATGTGTAATGTATCTACTGAGAAACGTGGAAAGCGAGGGAAGTGGTTTTCGCGGTGTACAAAGCATGCGAGAGTATGCGTGCGTGTACCGGAAGGGCCTCTGCGCCAGACACCTGCGCT
>BOPP01000157.1:627827-641367 GCA_017312745.1 Gryllus bimaculatus
GGACGCATTCCGCTGAGCAGCTGCCCACGCCAGCCCCTTTCTTTGGCCGCCCGTTCCTTTCATCCCGCCCTCCTCCTTCCGTCTGTTTTGTTCGAGGTTTCTCTTTTTGTGCCACTGTTTAATCTCAAGACTCTCAGTCAGGGGAGGCGAGGGTTTCCTCTAGGGAATACTCTTCATTAATAGTAATTACGTCTTGTGGGATTGGGGTTTTTATTGGAATTCGTGCACATTTTTAGATGATTTCCGCTCCGTCGCCTTTATTTGCGGAAAAATGACAATTTCAAAGTAATTCTTTTTTTTTCTGATGAGGGAGGAAGTCAGTCGACACTGGGAACCAGTTTTTTTTATTGAAAGCTAGAATTGTGGTTAAAATTAGGAAGAATATTTCACGTGGATGTTTAGTAAGATTACTTTTTAATTATACACCTTTCTACGTAGTTAATACAAATAGGATTTTCGAATCATATATACGAATATTAACTAGAAGATTTCTTTTACCTTCTCACGTACTTAGGTAGTAAAGAGAAAGTATTGCCCGCCTTCTGTGGTCAAAGCTAAAGTGGTTAGAACCTAAACCGTTCAGACTAATTTCTTCGTAATTGATATTCTCCGATGGATCTGGTTGAATTTGGGGCCCTGCGAATTTCAAGAAGATATTTTAATTTTTTTTGGGGGGGGGATATTTTTCATAATAATTCATAATTTCACAATAATTCATAATTTCACAATAATTCATAATTTCACAATAATTCATAATTTCACAATAATTCATAGAACTCTGAATTTATGAAATTTTTTGAAGCTACAAATAATGCGAGAAAGTGTGTGGTGTTGATGCGTGTAGCTTACAAGCTTTCAAAGCCAATTTTTCATCGCTAGTTCGACCAAGCTTTAATCAAAAGGAAATTTTGGAGCCTCAAAACTTCTAATAACTAATACATCTTAAGCTTTAGAAATCTGTGGGAAGTCAGAAACGAAAATGAACGTGAGAACAACCTTCGAAAACTGAGGGCACACTGCAGAATAAATTAATGGTAAATGTAGTTTTGGAATTCTGACTGGGATAATATATGTATTCTTTTCAAAATTCCTTTGCATTCGGAATATTCTTATGCTCTCATAGTTAATAATCGCCATCTCTTCTCTATCGATGTTATTTAATTTTTGTTGCTTATTTCTTGCAACAGTAATTGTAGTAGTAGGAGTGTGTTATTCTGGGAGGTAACGTATCTTAGATAAAAAGAATGTTCTGTAAAACACCAAGTATCTTTCAGTTTCATGAAACGCACTGGTGGCGGTTTTGATAGGTAGTTGCTTTGGTTTCTCGGATCAACACCGGACGAATGTCGGACCTACAACGAACAAACGGGCTAAGAGCCGTGCGATTTTTCCTTCATCTTCATTGTCCTAGACTGTCCCCTATTCACTCTCATTTTACTTACATGCACTACACTACCACATACACCTGGTGACCGGTCCGGGTGCTTAGTGTTCGTCCAGGCGGGGTTGGTGCCTCGCTGGGGGGAGTTAACTGGAGAGGGAAACCCTTCGGATGCCGACGTGTAGATTAGCGCTGGATATCTCCAGGGATCACCTCTTGAGATATAACCTTTTCCACGCTAAGGGGACTAATGACCGCAGCATTACCCGGAAACATCAATCCATCAGTTCAAGAAACGTGTGCTATAGAGAGGAGTCCCGAGTGAGGATTGACAATAGACCGTCCCTCCTCCCTTGATTTCTTTATTTATTTTCCTTCGCGGGTGGCGCGAGGCGGCGAAGATATCAGTTTCCGTTGCCCGCGGGGCTCGTGGATCCCAATCCGCTGAGTGCGAGGCGTGGCGTGGCGTGGCGTGGTGCACGCAGCGCCCGTAATGCGCGTCGCGTGCGCACGCCGCCGCCGCCGCCGCCGCCGCCGCCTCCTGCTCACCATGATTGGAGTTGCCCCTATAAAAAGCGCTCTTAAGATCTCTTCTCTCGGCTGCCGCTTTACAGCCCCACGTCGAGCCGAGCTGAGCGGAGCCCAGCCCCCCGTTTTACTCGCCGTAAAACCTCACGAGGAAGACATTGCACATGTTGAGAAGGCCGCTACCGGCTGCGTTGGATCAGGGCCAGCATTTCCGCTGACTCTGACCGGATGGGTCTAAGGTTAAAGTTCGGCGGTGGCGGATTTCGCAGCTGTACGGCTAGGTAGAATACAGCCTCTATCTGGATGAGAATTCTAGCGCCTGGCTTCTCTGATCGGACGTTTTCGTGGTTTCTCCGATCAATACCGACAGACGGCCTGGTCCACTACCTTATCAGACGGGACACGGACTGCGCGGGATCATTCTCATCTCGTTCTTGTCCCCATGCACACACTTCCGCTACATTCCAAGCCATCAGTTTTGTTGTCAATTACAATGGTGCACGTTTAATATTCGTTTGAAGTTCATAACTTCAGAGTATATTTTAAAAATGGAGCCGTATGTTATTATTTGAGATGTTCAGTTTTCTTTCTAGTGAGTTGTCAGGTTCGTGAATGCTAGTTGATTCTTGTATAAAATTAATTGGGTGAAGAAATATGTTTATTTTATGTTATTGATAAATGTACGGACTTTACAAAGTCCGAGCTTAATTTTATAAAATTAAGTTTTTTGTTAAACGCTTTCACAGAAAATACCGCTGCAACAAGCGCTAGAATGGAAGTTGTGGTCACCTGGGAGGGTTTTGGCTCATTTGAAGTGCTTCTCGGACTCTGACTGATCTATTGAGCGGTGGAAACAGCGGGTACGACCGATCAGAGTAACTGATATTTTTGAATTCTGCTGGTTTTACTGTGGTTGAATTCTGCTGCACGCTACTTAATAGCAGTGTCGAAAATCTGCCGCCATCGATGACCGTAGTGTTCGCCGATCTTAGAAGTTTGATGCGTTCTCATTTGTGTTCAACAATTTAATATGATCCTCGGTTTGCATTATTTCTGCCCGTACCTGATGAATGGTTGTGAAGGTTGGCTGACGACGCAAAGGGGAGGCATGAATCACGAAATGTCTCCGAGAAAACCGTCAGCAAACCCTAATTGTTCACTACGACGCGACATCCCGATGGATCCCTTAGGATGTAACTTACCTTCTGAGAGGTGGAATGTGGCTGGGTTTGTTTTCTATACCACGGGACGTCCAACAGCCGCTTAGGCTGGCGCACGGGAGTCTCTTGGGGCGGAGGAATTGCGCGTTCACCTTGGGCGGGGCCTGCCGCCGCCGCCGCCGCGGAGGGTGACGTGTTCGACCTCCGACGCCACCGCACCGCGGAAGGCGGCCTGCCGCCGGCGCTGCGTAGCGCGGCGTTGCTGCTGCCATCGCTGCTCCGCTGGAAGGAGCAGTCCCTCCCACCAAAAGGCATAGAGTTTTCGTTAATTTTCCTTTATTTGGCAACATTGATTTCAAAATTCATATATGTTCAAGTTATGAAATTGTTTAAACAATAAAATTGTGTAGTAACATATCGACAGTACATGTTTAGTAATTAACAAAAAAATTACGATACCCCCCTCCCCATCCGAAGGGGAAAAAGAAAGGATCCGCCGGATCCGCCCCTGCGCTGCCCCACCAGCTAACCCCTCTGCCTGAATTTTTTTTTTTTTTATTTATTTCTTCTCGTTCGACCAAAGGTCTTTCGAGGGGTTTCGGTTTTTGAAATTTCTGTCGAAGAAGCTTCACAAACGAACGTACAGCACTACAAAGACAGGTTTTTCTCTTGAAGGAATGCTTATGACCTGCATTATTTTGAGGACGATGATCATTTAAACAATAAATGTATAATTGAGTTGATTTTACTTTCGCCGCAATCATGACACATACTTTCAAAGTAATGGATGCAATATTAGGCACGACTCTTTTTCTTTGTGGTCTGCAGTTTCTAACCCATACACCTCGCTGTCTGGGGAAAATGATGCAAAAGTTCATTGGCTTAAAGTAATTTTCTTTGCTCCACCTTCCATGCCCTAGAAGTTTGTTAGATTCATTATGAGACGTTCAGTATAATAAAGATATAGTGGTACTGCTGTTGTCAGTGACACGCACTAGTTAAAACAACGTTTTGAATAAAAATGCACAATTTTGGCAAGGTCACGTATGCTGACAAGGGAAAAGCGCACGACCCTCCCCATACATACTTTCTAGTGCATACAATAATTTTATTCTAGTTTCACTATTTGCTATTAACGTATACGTCTATTAACTAGTATAAACTACCCATGTGAATGCTTCGGGGCAGACATAAGATGGCGCTGTCAGTGTGAAAGATTTTTAGCTTCCTTCCAAATCTGAAAATATACTTCAGAAACGGCATGACTCATTGATGGTCCTTCTCAACATAGACGAGATAGCCGCCCTATTTATGACTGCCAATTGAATGGTTTTAAAAGTTAACTGTCAGAGTATAATTATTATTGAATTTATGAATAGCTGCGAAATAACTCAATTCTTTTTAATCTACTGCGTGCACCTTTCTAACTTCAATACATAAACAAAAATTGTAGTTTGAACTAAAGTTCCGCAGAATTAGAATTTCAATTACTTTCTTCGATGTTGCTCCGAATTAGATTTGCCAAGGTGCCCATGTGTATGTTTCGTAAATACGGTGTAGATATGTAGGTACATTGTGATCACTCCGAATGAAATAGTGTAACTAAACCTCATTTGTCTATTGTTATACATCCGTCGTCCAACGTTCTATCCTATTAAGTGCCTAATGACATCACAGAGAGTCTGTTACATTTATCTTCGTGTTGGCTTGTCATGGCTCTCTTAAGGATTTCATGAGGAACGTAGTAGCATCTAAGTGTCTCCAAGGCCCCCTGTTCCGCGTCGGCTGTCACGCAGGGCCCAGGAGGCGGCGTCTTCTGCACCTCCGGTCGCTGCCGCCACACACCTGCCTGGTGCCTTCGCGTTCCTTCCGCGATAGGTGACAAAAGATTCGGCCACGTTATTTTGTAGACCGTACAAAACACAGCAATTGAGGGGCGGATCATTGGGGGGGGGCATCATATATTTTTGTTAAATTATAAACATGTGCATTATTATATTGTGCATTTTGTAGTATATACATGGTACTATATAATATTACTTTTTAAATAATTACATAATTCTAAGAATAAATTTTGGTAAAGAAAAAAGTAACGTGTTTCTCCAGGCCTTTTCGGGGAGGGGGGGTCAAAAGCCCCTTAGCTTCACCTCTGAACTATTTGACATATCCAGTCCCGACGAAGTTCAGCAATATTCTTCTCTTCGTAGAAATGTATTGTGTACATTTCATAATTACAAGGGTCTGTTTGGTTAATGGAGGGTTAAATGCGGATTGCTAACATAGTAGTTATAATTCAGTTAGGAATGTCGTGTGGTGTACCGTAATGTTGCTTACTTGAAACATAAAGTTAAATATTGAGTGAAGCTAATATCTTTACCAATGTTTGTTTCTAATTTTCTGCCTCCGTTTTACAACAAAACTTAACAGGAAGAGCAATATTCCAATTGTCTTCTTTTCTTTGGCAATCGTCTCATTTTTCACTGTTATGTGAACACGAAATTTGTGGCAACTCCAACTGTCATCTTGGTTAGTGGATAAAGAATGGGAAGCATTCTCTAAAGAAGAGGAAATGAAAGGTGACTCTTGAAGTTTCGAATTATAGGAAAAAATGAATCTGGAAATCATTGTTGAAGTGAATGTTTTTTAAAAGAAATCCACTCTCACGTTCTTTCAATACAGCCATAGACCGGCAGTTTTTATGCGATAGTGCTTTGGTAAACTTGTTTGATGATGGAACCCTTTGAAAGAACCTTTCTTTCTTGGAACTCTTTTCTCGTGCCATAAACTTCAAGCTTTACTAGACTACAATATGCACATTTCAGTGAATTTTCTTCTATCATTATTTTGCATAATGTAGAAAGTTGGAGAAACTCAGAGAAAATACTGAAAATGCACATACTTCTTTTTCAAAGCAAATAATTTCATTAAATCACTAATAGCATTTAATCCAAACATTGCATGTTATAGTTCAACTGATGTGTCATTTTCCAACCTAAAATTGCGTAAAAATAATGCCATGTTTGCAAACATCAAGAGCTGAATGTGTAACATTTATTTTAATATATGTTTTGAAGTTAATTGTTGTGTGTTTGTATGTTGCGGAACCGTATGGTTTGACGCAACACAATTCGGAAAGAGCTATGATAGTGTGTATCAGCAGAGCTACAACACGAACAAACCAGGTCTTTCTTACATCTTCCTTTCGTGCTCGTAGTCGTTACAAGCCCCTTGGGTGGGGTGGGGTGTGTCGTGTCCGCGAGGCATAAGGTATCGAGCGGCGGCGGAGGGGGGACGGGCGGGCCGCCCTGCCGCAGCCACATTAGGCGCCGTCGCGGCGGACACCGACTCGCTGTCGTAGGCGAACACTTCCGGTGCCCGCGTCCGGTGCTCGAAAGCGCTCCGCCCCAACGCCCCCACCCACGCTGCCAACTCCGCCTGCACCGTCGCCTGCACCTCCGCCAGCCGGCTCTATTCCCTCTGCTGCCGGCTCACTGCCACTGGCGAATCCCGGGGGGGGGGGGTAGATGCCCCCCATGATTTTCGGCAAAATTCATTGAAATATTTATTTATGTTCGAATTATGTAAATACTTGAACAATACTTAGCATAGTATCATATCTGCAGGACTTAAATAATATATAATAAAAAGTATATTTACTATTTAACAAAAAACTTACGATGGCCCTCTCCAAAATGATCGGCTGCATCCGCGACTGCTTCCATCGTCTCCCGCCCCCACCGCCTGCTCATCCACCACCTCTATTCCCTATTCACTATTGTCTGCACTCTTCCTCCACCGAATGCACCGCCTCCTTCGCCGACGCTTTCGCTCTCCGCCGATCGACCCTTACATCATTCGGTCAAGCGTAAGGGATATTCTACCCAAGGGAGCAGTTGTGGGCGAATGAGCTAAACTCCTCACCCCACTGGTTCGTATCCCAGAAGAGACATGCACATTAATGATATCTTTTATGCCCACACCAGTTACTGAGATTAACGGAACATATTGCCGAGAAAAGGAAGGAATTTCGGGAAAAAGGAAGGAAGGAATTTCTTGTCCGTTGCCCACGCAAATGATAGGTATTCGGGACCAATTATAAACTACGTCGTTTCGGAGTTTCTGATTACATTATCAACCAATCCGGGGTTTTCTCCCAAATGTAAATTTCCAGGTAAAAATTAACGAAACAGCGACGTCAGCACTCTACTCTTTATAACATTTAATGTTTTTAGAATCTGTAGGATTTACATATTTGACTCAGAAATAATTGAAATGGGTATGTGTATTAAAATAATGACGTTGAGAATGAGGAACAACATAGGTTGAGAGTCCGAGCGGAGGTCAGCGATCTGGAATGACGTACAGTGCGTTGTAACCCGAAGAGTAGATCTTCACTCTAAACAGGGTATTTTCGGCGTACCGATCGTCTTGAAGTGCATTGTACAGCCCAAAGACTACGGAACAAACGCGATCTTTCTTCGGCTGCAGAGATTAAACAAAAGCCCTCCGACGAGGCGTTTCCAGGATCTGACCGAATTGCCTGCCTGCGGCGCGAGCTGCGTGGGCGGTTGGTTCACTCCAGATTTACGTTCCGTGTACGCGAAGCGCCGGTATGTAGGTCGCTTGCAACGCTTTCGAGCAGCCGCCCCCCCCCCCGCCTGCCCTCCCGCCTGCCGGGCGAATGGGCGACTCAATACTTCCTTCGGCTCGCGAGCAGCGCGCGCATAGCGCACGGTATCTGTTTGTCCTTCGCAAGAGCTCCTCGGAGCCTTTTTTTTTCTTCCTTTTTTTTCTTTTCATCATTAACAATAGTAGACACTGCATGTGACGTATGGAAGAATGGAAAGTTATATTTACTGTTCAGAAGGGACTATCTCAATGTTCGGCTGAATCGATAAAGGGAAACGACTAGAAAACAGATTACGGGCATTGACCCAGCTCAGTGCAAGAGTTTGCAAGAGTATCAAATGTATTGAATATTTTAAAATTATACAGTTTTAAAATTAACTAAAACATTTTTTTTGATACGCAGTCTAGTCTGTAATCGTTTAAAACAGTTTGCAGCAAGCAATATTTTACTTGGCATTTCAACTTGCGAACCTACTTTCCAAAAGCTGTCGATGAACACAATTCGCCTAAGCTATCCTGATTGGGTTGTGTAATTCTCATTAATGAACTCTGGGCGAAAATGGAAAAAATAAATGTTTTTAAGTGCTCACACACACTACGTCAGTACCAGAAGGTCACGTGGGCGGACAGATTGCTATGGGCGGTCGTTTACACTTGCTACATCCTATAAAGCAGAGTTTACGCCAGCGACGCCTAACGTAATTTAGGAATTATCCTCATGATTTGTGTTGTTTTGTACTTGGCTGTCCGGGCGACGCCGCGTCCTAGACTCAGATGTTAGCACAGGCCATCATACTCCTCTCCGTCCTCAGGGCGAAATACACCCGGCCCTTACGGCCGAAACGTTGGCGTCTGTACCCAGGACGCTGCTTCTCCCAGACATCCTAGTACAGGGTTGTCCAACAGGCGGCCCAAGGTGCCATTTGTTGTGACCCGCGAAAGGTTAGTAATCAAACGTGAAAGTGCCTTACATCCATGCTGGGCGAGAACATTATGCACCTAGCGCACGCGCTCTGTCGCTGTCAACCCCTCTTTATGTAAAAATAGGATGTTCAGATTTAAGGATTTTTTTTCTAGTAAGTTCAAAATAATCTCAATAATTTCACTGCGTTATGCGTGGTGTGGTCTGATATCATGCAGGGTAAGGGGTGATGCCATCTCCCCTCCCCTCGTTTCAGAGCAGCTGGGAATCTGCAGAGATCAACAGTACGAGGAAGGCAGGTGTGGATCGTCCGAGAATGAAACTATGTCTCCCACCCATATTATAGGTGTTAGCTGTAGCCCTTGATGCCTTGCAACTTGACACCCCTTGGCCTAGTAGATTCTGACCCCGACCACAGAAGCATACGCTCTCATCTTTGTTGTCATTTTCGAAGGGGTGGCTCTTTCGAAAATCGTTGAGGGGAGCGGATTTTTGCAGGCAGCTCGTGTTATGTACTCTCTTCTCATAAGCTCCGATTAATACTTGCAAATCTCCCTTTACATCCTTCAATTGAGTAATGGACGGGATATTATCAAATTGTTGTCTCCTTCAGCGTATTTGAAAAGAGAAAGGATCGCTTGCGCAAACTAATACATTCATCCTCGTGTTATTTCGAGTCTTTCTCTTATTTTCACAGGAATACGTTCAACGGTCCTTTGTATAAAATATGAGTCACAATTCATTTTTACAATTTTTTATTGTACTATCAGGGGGTCCTACGTTTACGTAAATGAGGCATTTTTGGATTTTATAAGAACAGTGCTATAATGATCTGCAGCATTGATAAATTCATTTAAATTCCTCATGTAGTGTTTATTTATGAGGAACTTAACATGTTCAATTCAGTTATTTCTCCCTTTTGCGTCAAACTTATTTTCCATTCGACAGTAAATTCTAGTTTCTTGTTGAAAGTAATCAAGTGTTCGTTAAGCTTTCCTTGAAATTATTATTTCGAACCAGTTACCGTTGCACACAATTTTGAAAGAAAGGTTACTTTTGAAAGAAAATAATTATTTTGTGATTGCATAAATCTTCACAAATTATACCTAAATGTTCGTTTGTGGATAATACAGTTATAAAGGAACGGAATGTGAAAATGCCAATTCAGCCATATCGCGTGTAAAGCGGAGTTTCCGCGGTGCACAGGCACTGTCACTCTCGTCGATCGAATAGTTGAATGCTCCCCCATATTTATGTATATGCATCATCCCTTAATAAAGCACGACATTCTGCCGTGTCTACCAGCGGGAACGGCTCCCTAAAGGCAAGTACGGTTCGATGTTGTGTGTGTCCCGCGCCGCTCGTCCGCCGCCGCCGCTGCGAGCGCCCTCTTTCGCTCGGCGCATGCGCAGCGCAGCGCCTCGCCGCCGCCCCCACCCCCACCGCCGCCGCCGCCGCTGGCGCCGCCGCCGCACAGTCCCGCGGGATCGCGAGCGAGACACGTCGTCGCCCACGCCGCTCCGCTGCTGTCGCCCGCGTCGCGTCGTGTCGTCGCCCGGCGCCGTGATCGGGCGGTCCGCGCTTCGAAGCTCCTCCCCTCCCAGCAGGTCGCCGCGGCCGCCAGCATCGGGGCGGTGCCGTCGCATGCCGTCGCTGCCGTGGGCAGCGGCGCACACGTCACCTCGCCCGCGTCGCCGCCGCCGCCGCCGGAGCAGCAGAAGCAGCGGTCGCCGCCCGACGCAGCCGCCGACGGCGACGGCGCCGCCGCCCGGGTGCGTCGCGAGCCGGAACAAGCAAGCGCGAGGGGGGACGACGCGGGCAGACGCGGGCGCCAGCCGAGGTGACATGGTTCTTGTGCTCGACAGCCGATGGCGTAGGGTGGGATACCGCTTCTCTTTCTCCGGGCTGGGAATCGTGTCGTTCGTGAGATACAATTCTGTTTAAGAATCGTTCTCACTTTCTCCCACCAGGGAATGAAGTTGCTCAGATCTATTCCGACTCTCATGGGTTGAAGTGAGAGCGTGTTTGCCCGGTGGGACTTGTTCTGTGAGGTTGTTGGTAGTGTTCTTTATAGTGTTGTGCCAAGCATGGAAATAAGGGCTGTGTGAAAAGTACGTGTCTTTCCGAATATTAGTGAGGTGATCTTTGCTTCCGTGAGTTGAGAAGAAGGAATATGAACTTTGAGTGAGGTGTTGAATCGTTTCCGTGTTGCCTAATAAAAGGAATCGTGTTGCCATCTTGTAAAGATGATGATTCTATAACCAATCTGTGATATGTTGTGGGCGGTGCGTGATTGGAAGATGTCTCCCTTATTCTCGAGGCTTTCTGGGGATGTTACAGTGTTACGTGATATCGAAGCCCGGTAAAAGCTGTGAGAGAAAATTTATCCGAAATGCAAGCGAGAAATACGTGGCTTCCGTAAACAGTAATCCCGTGTCGAAATGTGGCTCCACTGTAGGAAGTTTTTTTGATCGCGTTCTGTTATTTTCAGCACTCCTGAGCTTTAGGGTTGGCGGCAACTAACGTATTCCTTTGTTTGTTTCTTTAGGCTCTTCAAAATATCTTTCTATGCGTTTGATGTTATTATTGTATTTGGATCAATATGTTGCGTCCAAAGATAATCGGTCTTGTATTCTCGTGAGAGAGTTAAGAGTGTGAACTGTACTGAGGGATAACGATAACGAAAACATGCGAGGGAGATTGATAACATCCGTGTATACACTTTAGTTTCATTACTGCGATATGAATTTTTAAGAAATAAATATCTTACATCAACAAATATAGGATATTAAGTATGTTTAGGAGGGTCTGGGACTTGGATGCTATATCATTTCAACTTGTGATTTTATATATAATATCCACTCTATAGGAATATTAGTTGAAACGATAATTGAGGCGAAACCAACAAATTTAACTCAATCTCGAAATAAAGTCAAGTGAATAAAAGAAATTGACAAAGACGTAAAAAATTCATTGTCTTTGGAATGTGATGAGATAAACAGGTAGTCAGTGAACAATGGGTTCGTGTCAAAATACGTGTTAACACCTGTTTCTGAACAAAGTGTGTGCGTGGTGGGCATTGTCTTTTATGCCGAGCTCGAGCGTTTCGCGTAAGCGAGGTGCTGCCTCCTTCGTCACCAGAGTCCTGGTACCAGAGCACCTTATTCCTTCGACTCTGTTTCTCCAACACTTAGGTGGACTGTTTGTGGTCTTTTGTTGCTCCCAAATGTCTCACACAATTTTACAAGCATGTGATGTACGGATGTTATGGAATTATTAATTGAGAAAGTGATGCTATGCTAATTGCTTTATTGACTACTTCGTACTAAACAAAGAATGTTTCCAGAAAAACATTTTAGTAAATTCTCATAACTATACGTAGGTGTTTATCTTACCAGCATGAGCTTGTTTGAAACAGAGCTACCAAATCGCAATAGACAAGTACCACAAATTATCACTCAGAAACAACATATTACTACAAAACGGAAATGGACGTCGTATTTCTGATCCCAACCGCATAAAAGTTAAAATTTTCCCAACGACAACAAAAAAACTTTAAGAAACTGAAAAGTTTTTTCAACACTTGTAAAACTGGACATTAATATCATATCCAAAAGGAGAAATTCATATGCATAACTGTCAGAGTGTTGCAAAACATTATTAGCCTCTGGGATCAAAAATAACCCCCAAATAGAGCCTAGGGATTAAGAGAGGAGAAGTGGAGTCGTGCAAAGCAGCGGATGGCCGTCGCTGGAGGCGGAGCGCGTGGGGGCGGGAGGCGCCGGAAGCCACAGGCGTCACGCGCGCTCGGCGGCGGCGGCGGCGGCGGCGGCGGCGGTGGAGGCCATTGCGCCGCATCTGGCGCAGCTGGTCGCTTCCTCTGTCGTCTTCGCCCGCCGCCCTCCTAGGGAGCCTGCTACGCACCTGCCACCTCCGTCGACCCTCATCCGCCTCTCTGGATGAACCTCCTCCTCCTCCTCCTCTTGTTGACGACAGGTTGTCTACCACCAGCTAGACTTCGATTGTTCTATAGGGGCCGATGACATCAGGTTATTGTTACTCCTCCTGCCTTACAAAATGAATTGTTTTTAACAGTGGTCAGCGCATTTCTGAGGCACGTTGAGAAGAGCGTTCACGAATTAATTAAAAATATTCATTTTATAAGGCAGAAGATGCAACAATAACCTGATGCCGTCGGCCACTTTAGAAAAATGGAAGTATAGACTCCGGTACCAGCCTGGGATGCTCGGAGGTCCAGGTTACCAGGGGAGGGGGATTCGGAGGCCCACTCACGATTTATTTTCTGTTTTTGACGGGTTGCAATTATTTTCCGAAGCTGATAAATAATGATATTGTTTGTGATGGGCTGCTTTTTGGTCAAAATGTGAGCAAGTTTTCACACGTTTCTGTTAGAATTTGAATTGTTACGGCATCGTTGGCAGTGGATAAAACACAATTCGGGACTATCCATTCGAAAACTGAATAGTTCAAAATTGTATTGTGAATTGTCAATGTTATGAAGATACATAATCCTTCATTTCACAAACCCAGTTTTGTCATTTGTATTAAATACAAATAGTCCTGCGAAACGCTTTCTGTCAATTGTTGAAATTGAAAATGTTTTTGTTTAAATGAGTAAACATGTGTAGTAATAGACGATTCAATTTATCTAACGAAATCGTCAAAAAATCAAAAGTGAAGAGGCGGGCTCCGGGGTCCCCGTCCCTCTGGAAATGCGTGGGGCCATGCTGTTGCTCGAGTTATTGGAGAGGCACCCCCGGGAGCTTCTCTGCCACTCGGAGCATCAGCGCTGCACAAGGGGTGTTAGGATCGAGCTGAAAAGCGGTGAGCCCACTCTGGGACGGGTACAAATCCCTATTGGTATGTGAACTACAGGAAAAATCACGCGTCTTGCTGTCG
>BOPP01000157.1:659376-688280 GCA_017312745.1 Gryllus bimaculatus
CTCCCCCTTCCCCACACGGCCGCGTCGCAGAGCCCGCGTGTCTCCGCCGCCCGTTTCCGCCTTTGGTGCAGCCGCGACGCTTTTGTCTGCGCCAGCGGCTCCCCAAACTGGCCCGCGCAGAACGCCTACTGGAATCCTCTCCCGCCCTGTGCAGTGTGCGCCTAAAGTTTGAAATAAAATTATTCAAGGCTATCCTGGAAATGTAAGTTTGGAATCTGTTCATCAAGAGAGGAAAACGTCAGATCGTTTCCTGCAGAAGGAAGGAGATGTGTAGGTCTATCCAATCAATTTTCCCTGCTCTTTGGCTCAGAGGGCTCTTGTGAGCCTCGTGTTTCCGGGCGCGACAGCTGCTCTGGTCATTAGTGCCTGTTTGTTAGGCGTTAGCGCCGGGAAGTGGCGGTCTTTCTCCCCCGCTCCACCGTGAGATCCGGCGCTGAACTCCTCGGCTTGCGGGTGATTTTCCTCCTCCAGATATCGCCTTCCAGCGGCGCCTCAGAGGAGCTCTATGCTCTCGACTGGTCTCCAGCGATATGGGTGTAGAGGATGTAAGCGTAAGAGACGAGGAGAGGACGACGAAGAGGAAGGAAATATTGCGCACCGTCCGTGGTCCGTTTCCTTCACTACAAATATTGAATGGTATTGATCGGATTGATAGTTTTGTTGTTTTTTCCGTGTGCGTCAACTGCTAAGGTCATCACACCCGTAAGTGTGGTGCATGTTTTATCGCGAGGGGCCGGTGATCTTCCCCCTCTGGATGGCGAAATCCGGCGTAGACCTGCTCGTCGGCTTGCGGGGTTTCCCCTGATCAGGTATCACTCACCAACGCGGAACCGTCCCAGCCGGGACCATCTATAAGCTCCGATCTTGTCTCTCGAATGTGCGGTAGTGTATTACATGTAAGTGTAACTGTGTGAATGTACGAGGGCTAGGATGGGACAAGAAAGATCATACACGGAAAGATTCGTCACCCATTTGTTATGGTACTCCTCCGGCATTCGCCTGGTATTGATCGGAGAAACCATGGAAAAGTACCGATTAGAACAGCCGGCTGCTAGAATTCTCCAGACAACTGAATTAGACGAATGTAACTAGTGTCGAAAATCCTGCCACCGACGAGACTCGAACCCTATGACCTCTGTCAGAGATGCTGCAGTGGCATGTTGAAGCCCTGAGTCACGCAGCTGGTTATTGTTTGGAGAGAACACGGAAAACTACCGACGGAAACAGCCGACCGCTAGAATTGTCCTCCAAAGAGCGGCTGAACCTGTTGAGTGTTCTATTTCTCTACACTGTTTACTCAGTACTAGCGGAAGGATAATGATTAAATTCCGTGGAAAAGAGGTCTCTGTAACCGTGAGGTCTATTGACATTTCTCTTTTTATTTCCCACATTTTGGTTCTGAGGCTATATCTTTCGCTTCCGCGCATTCTTTTTAAACTCATGATTTTCTCATTTGTTTTAGAAGCGATTCTCTCAATAAACAGCTTCTATGAGCTTCATTTTCCATTATGTGTATAATAATGTTTTCCTACGACTTTGCCAGAATGTCTACTACACGTTATCAGATGCAGTGATGACGATTCACGTCGTGAGAGAATATTCTTCAATCTGTTTGTCCTTTGTTCATTATATACTAGAGAGGGTTCTTGCAGTCGCATGTCGAGGCTCTGCGTGCTCTGCCGCGACATGTCACAACTCTCGCAAGGCAGGAGAAGAGTATGCGAGATGGTGTTCGTTAGGGTCAGAGAACGTGGAGTGTAGCCGTTCTGTAAGGTTAAGTCTCCAATTTAGTATTTTCAATACAATTTAAAAGTCGTAAAGAAGACTCCGCGATGACTGCACAGGAAAGGCGAGCAGACAGACCCGCATCTCTGCTCACTCACAGGACTCGTTATTAGCGCCGCTGCTGCTCCACTCCCTATTCTCCGGCGCCTGCATTGGCTTTGCATTGATCATCAGCTATTAGTTCTACTGCCAAACGTGAAAGGGTAGTCAAAATTGCTTTAATGTTATTAAGAAATAATTTTATGGAATCCATATTTTTTGACATGAAAGTAAATATTTGCTTCCATGTTATACAGTCGATATTCAATATTCAGCTTTCGTACTGGTTATAAATCGATATTAATATTAGTTGCTGTTGTGCTTTAAACTGAGATTTCCGAAACACTACATTTTCGTAATTTCCTGATTTCTAAAATTTTATTTTGAATATAACGGCAGTGAATGTTCAAGTTCATTTAATAATAGTAATAATAATTATACATAATTTGCAGTAATTAGTAAACTAGTGTTTTGGAAGTCAATTGCAAATAACGGAAGTCAATTGCAAACGGTAATAAAAAAAAATAAACGAGTTCGTAATAGAAATCAATGTCGGAAAGCTTTACATACTGATAACAAATTAGTGATGTTTCAAGATATCCTGCTGTGCATTAGGCATAATCCAAACGTACGTTTCGTACCTACAAACGTGCAAACTTTTTTTTTATTAAAGAATGTATGAATGAATCTATAAATTAACCTCGTGATGTTTATCTTGCCGTTAATTTGTGAGAAACGTGAACAATTCAGAAAAATGTTCAGTTAGAAATGTCCGTATCTGTACAATGTAAACGTGTATTGGATACGAGATCTTGCTTTTTTTGAGCTGGTGTTATCATACTCTTAGCCAAGGGATCATTCTCCATAGCCCTTTCCTCCCAGCCGCCGCAATAGAGTGGCATCCTCGGCCCTCCCCTATTTTCGATTCACGCGGCCGCTTCCTCCAGTGCCTGCCTCCGACGCTGAACGCTGCCCCTTCCCCTCCGCCACCCCCACAACGGACACCAACGCCGCATGATCGGCTCCGGCGCCACTGCCACCCCCACCCCCCACCCCGACCACCGTGAATGCATCACCGCCGCCGCCTCGTGTGTGACCAAAGCGTCTGCCTCTGTGAACGGAGCGCCGCCGCCGCTGCCGCCGCCGCCGCCGTCGGGCGGTCGCGTTGAAGCAGTAGGCGAGGGCGCCCTGCTGTCTTATCGCCCATGACGGAAGCCCCGGCCCAGGGGGAGTGTCGGGTGCGCCGCTATCAGGCGCCTGCAGCAGCAGAAACACTCTGCCCCGCCGCCGCCGTTGCGACACGTAGTTCAAAGTTATGAAAAGTGAACGACTCTGCTTAGTGGTGCCCGGTCTTTACTCCTCATTATATGGGTTTTGTTTTTTTCTTCCGGTCTATCTGTGTCTGCCGTGCATGAAGTGGGCAGAAAACTGGCTTAAAATTTCCGTTTACCCTTCATTAAACGCTTTTTTTCCTTATTATTTTTCTGTTTCATCTTGTGTTAATGCTGTTTATTGCTTTGCTAGGATGTAATTTTCTTAATCAATGATATCTTTGTTACACATGAGTAGTTTGGATAGAGTTCTCTTCAGTACATTCAGTTTAGGAATATAAATATTTTTATATTTTCTAATATGTAATTGCTTGTTATTGCATTTAATACGGAGCTCGATATACACTGCATAACTTGCCTAGATAGATAGGATCGTGATTAGGGAAATATGAAAAGAGTGGAATGCCGCTACATGATCTGTTATTGAGGGAATCAGAAGAAGAATTATGGGAGGGAAATATAAAAGGACATGGTCAAGTTAACATATAACTAATGAGTAATCTTTAAAATTAGGTAAAAATAAAATGTATGTACCACGGGCGTTAACCGGTTCAAATGATCTGGATCCAAAGACGCTCGGGCTTTTTGCCGGCGCTCGACCGACCTTGTAACGCAAGTGTTGCGTAAATGAAAATTATTTGATTAAAATAAATTATTCCGTTCGTCTGCATGTTAATGCAATTCAGAAAGCGCCCATGTCGAACCTCAGATTTTCAATTCCGTCGTATATAAAGCTCAGTGTATTCTAGTTTGAAAGACTTGCGACTAGAGATCCCCGTTTGCTGCACTTCGAGATGCATAAGTTGACCCCAAGTCATTTTGATAACCGCCGCACTCCTCACTGGTACCATCGCGTGATGCTGCCTCTCGTTTCTATTGAAAGCAATCCATTTAGGAACAATATGCATTATTTAAAAAAACTTGTATTTTCTTACAATTAAAATGCGGTGGGGTTCGACTCATTCTATAACACCTTGTGAGCATGCATTTTTTTATAATTTTTTTCTTGGTGAAACTTTCTTTTTTCTACATATTGTACCTTTAGTTTTATTGCAGCTTAACCACTAGCTGCAACTGAATGTGGAAAGTCAGATTGTGTGATCTTGTCAAGTTAAATGTTCAATTCGATGCGGAGAACTATGTCATCTTACTTCCAGTTCATATCCATCTCTTTTGCAACCATGCCATTGGGATTCAGAACAATCGAGCAAAGATCCATGACGTTTCAGCGTTGTTCATTTGTGAAACGAAACTATGTGGGAGAAACAATCATAAAGACGTCGAGGACTGACCATTTCATTTCAAAGTGAACGATGAACCGAACGGCTTGTGCAACTTGCGACAACTGTTCGCAAGACCCGAATCGCTGCGCTGTCGTTCACCGGGCGCCCGCCTCTGCCCGTCGCGTCGTGCCGATCGCCGGCTCACACGGAGGGGCCTCCAGCTTCCCACTGCGACTACCTGCGGGATCATGAGTGTATGCAGGAAATTATTCAGTAAGGGAGAATTATTGTGTTTTACGATTAGTTAAACCATTCAGATATTTACATTTGAGAGTTAATATTGAAATGGGGTGGTCAACAATCAAATTGTTTGTGCATTTCTTAAGTAGCGTGTTTCAAGTTAAAATGTTTTCGAAATAAAGTAATACTTTAAAAAATGGGTAGTTTAAAATGAAGTAATCGTTTTTCAAAATGGATCGCGTAGTTGCAAACTGTGAGCGCGGGCAGTCGTCCTGCAAGTTGGGTGGCCCCTCTCCGAGACGGTGCAAGGGGGGAAGGGAGGGAAGGGCGAGGTTGACGGTGGCGTGACCCGCAGGCTCCGCGCGCGCCCCCGCGCCTCCGCTGACGCGCCGCGCCGCCACGCCGGCCCCCGCCCCGCCCCGCGGCGCGGAGCAGGGCCCCGGCCCCGCCCGGCGCCGCGCACGCCCACGGGCGCGGGCCGGCGCGCACTCGCACCCGCGCGCGCCGCCCATGGACACGCTGGTGTTCGCGCGCGGAGGCGTGTTCGCGCCCGCCGTGCCCACCATCCACTGCAAGACGTGCAAGGAGCGCCGGCGACGCAGGATGAGCGCCGCGGACGCCGACGCCGGCGACACCGACGCCGCCGACGCCCACGCGCACCACGCGCACGCCGCCCACGCCCCTACAACCGCCGGCCAGGGCCCCGTGCCCGAAGACCGCTGGTCAGTCACCCCCGGCATTGCATTTACTCTGTACGTCAGCTGTAGCAAAATGTTTTGGAATGCCCCCCCCCCCGTCACCAACGCCCCCGCAGGCGCACGCCTCGTGT
Source organism: Gryllus bimaculatus (assembly GCA_017312745.1). Lineage (NCBI taxonomy): Eukaryota > Metazoa > Arthropoda > Insecta > Orthoptera > Gryllidae > Gryllus > Gryllus bimaculatus. Next base: position 664,824 of record BOPP01000157.1, read on the forward strand.
GGGGGGACCGCTGGTCAGTGGTCCCTGCCATTGCTTTTTCTCTGTACGTCAGCAAGACGTACGTTTACAAGAGTTTTTTAAAAATTATTTTAAACGATTTTCTGAAGTTATATTTAATTGTAACCACCCTGTCACCTTTTTTTGAACGCAATTACGCTCGGAAATATTTTCCGCCACAGTTAAGAAACCTAAGTTGGATTTCATTACTGTTGCGGAACGAATATCCGAGCGTAATTGCCTCCAAATAAGGTAATGGGGAGGTGTCAATTATATATAATATCATAATGGGTAATATATCAGACCTGTGAAACTGTTCAAAGAATTAGTGTTTAGAAGTGTTTAGAGCAACTGGGCGTAAACCAGGAGACCTATTTTCTGAAGTACAAAATGATTTGGAATGCTCGCCTCAGCCACAAGGAGTCACCCGGGCTTCGCCAGCCCTGCAGCGCCACCCAAAGGTTTTGAAGCTTTGGAAACAGCTGAGTGGTGTGACAGGAGTCTTAATCATTCTTTAAATGCGCGCCAACTGTAATGATAGCTATAGTGCTCGCATTTGAAATTTGAGAATTGTTGCAGCATTGTTTTTAATGAAATGCCTAAGTTGTATTGTCTGGATTGTACCACACCCAAATTATATCATGTTTCAAATTTGGTCACGATTAAATTACATCGTTGTATACAATGAATGAATATATCATGGAAATGTGTTAAAAGTCATTAAAAAGTGTGGAGAAATTGAAATTTATATTTAAACTGAAGCTCGCAGTTTTGTTATTTTTATCACGTATTTAATGTGTGTATTTGACTCATGCTTGCCTCTTGTCGCTGAAAAGAAAACCTGTTAGATTTAATGTCCCATGAAGTAGCATCACTAATATTCTCAGAAAAGAGCTTTAAATTATATTTTAAACCATTATTTACATTTTCTACAGTTCGAATTTTTTGTTGCAGTGAGTTAAAGAAATTATCAGAGGAGAGTCTCACTCGCCAGCCTGAGGAGGTGTTCGACATCATCTGCAAGTTAGGCGAAGGGTAAGAGAGTTTTTTTTTTTTTTTAATCACGTTTTCGTCACAATTTTCCTAATAGATATGTCTTCAACACATGCTGTTTATAATAGGTTGGACGATAAGAAAGTAACTTTAAAATGATACGATTGTTGAAATTGTAGTTTTTCCTAATTAGTCGGAAAAAAATGCATTAAACAACAGAAATACTTGTGGCACTATTTAGAGTGACTTCAGAGAGTACCATGGAATATTTATTAGTTTTGAGCCAGCAAAAGTTGCGAATCGGCTAATATGCAACAAACATACTAGTGATTGAAGTAAATGGTCAATATTTGTGGTTACAGAGCGCTTGGGTGTGTCGCAGAATGATTAAAATGAGCATGAAAAATGTGAACCTCTCGAACCCACCCACCGAGGGGATTTGAAACGGTCTCGCAGTGTGAACGGGTGCGCATTGCGATTGGCTCTTTCACTCCTTCCACCGCTGGGGTCAGACTCGATCCCCAGATAGTCCAAGTGGAATCCCCGTTTCCCACCTCCCACCCTCCCATTCCTCCTTTATCATTAACCGTTTCATCAATATCCCTATCACGCATCATGGGACCTGGCCAATTCAAGAGTCCCTAAACCATGATATATATATATATATATATATATATATATATATATATTATTATATATATAATTAGATAAAAAATACATAAAAGACCGACCAAACCCGAACAATCTTCTTGTCAATTATCTCGTTCTTCAAAGTATACAGAACCAAATCAAGGTTCTATGCAGGAGCAGTGCAACGTGACTTCGTGAGTAGCCGCGATATAGAGCTCTGGGAAGTAGGTGAAACGGGTCTTCGAAACGTCTGTGATTGAAACGGGGCCAAGCCACAATCAACGTGATTTCCTTACGTAAACTGACATAGAATGAACGTGTGTCGTTGTCTCGCGGCATATTGAAACCTTTCCTCTTGTATACCTCTCTTTTTTCTCTACTGACATCTATATTATGGCTAGCTCAGGTATTTTATTTTCGATCTAATCACAGTACTAATATCAACTGCATAATAATACACAAATATCTCTGCGCTTTATTTTTAATATCATTTAACGAGTGGGACTAAAAATCCACAGCTCATTACGAGGTCTCGGCATATGGAAAATGTATATTTGGGGAATTGAAGATCGAAGGACAACATTTTAAAATATTATTGAAAATAACAAGCATTGGTGATATTTTCTGAAGCGCAACAATGCATTATGCCATTTATTTACTGAACAAATATATCCTCTTTCATATAGCCGCGTCAGAGTCGCCATGTATTTCAACCATTACATTAGCCTCTTTAATGACTTATTATTATTATTATTATCATTAGTATTATTATTATACAAAATAATCATATTCACACTGATTAACATACAATGAAGTTTATATCTTTCGTCCGCATTTCTGTACAATCCTTCCCTAATTTAAAAGTACTGAATGGCCATTTTATTTTAGATTATGTTAATTTCAAGAATTAAGCCATTCTTCGGCCTTGTACGTATTTATATTGCCTCTTTATAGCAATTTTCCACTTTTCTTTCGATGACTTCACATCCCTCTTGATTTCTCGATTGAGTTTATTCCACGGCTTTATATCAGGGAGGCTTCCAAACATCACCACTCTTGAAAGTTACGCAAGACCCGAATTTCTAATTTTGTTAATTGTAATTTCTAATTAAAAATGTCTCAAAACACATTACCTAATGATCACTAATTCTTCAAGTATTTACTCAAGTTATCAAATAACATTTTTGAAAAGAAATATCGTGAGCTCATCACAGGTGACAGCCTACATGGCGACTTCTTTCGCTCTCCTTTCACCATTTTGCAGTAATGCTATCCATCTGAAAATCTACTGTTCGTCTTTTCGGCGCAGTTCAAGTTCTAAATCGTTTCTCTTTACTAACTTGTGCGCACTTTGTTCTTCCGTCTAACCTATGTTCATGCTTTCCCATAGCTACCGCCCTTCGTTCTTCTTTTCATAATCGAGATGACATAGTTCATCTCAATTCGTTGTTGTTTAAATTCAAATTTGTGACGAACCATTATCAAAGAGAAGATTAATAATTATTTGACGTTCGAAAGTAAAGAAATATATTGCACTGTTTTCTACTTTTTTGAATGTTATGGCAATGTGTTCTAGTTACTAGAAAAATGTGATGAACAGCCCCAGGGAAGTGCCATTGAATATGCTCTGGGACTTACTACTTACTTACGGCTTCCAGGTCCTATGGCAGCGTGTACAAAGCTCTCCATAAGGAGTCCGGCCAGGTGCTGGCTATTAAGCAGGTTCCTGTGGACACAGACCTGCAAGAGATTATCAAAGAAATCTCCATAATGCAACAATGTGACAGCCCTTGGGTAGTAAAATATTATGGCAGTTATTTCAAGAATACTGACCTTTGGGTAAGGAAACTGAATTTTTAAATATAAATGCTTCAGTTATTATTATTCTACCCCTACATTTCATTGAAAATATTTTAATAATAAACAATATACGTACTGTCTGATTGTATTGCAGGTAATATTTGTTTACACATTTATTGACAGTATCAGCTGTTCATTAACCTGTCTTTCGCTTTAAAATATTCTCAAAAACCTGTACAAAAATATTCTCATGTATCTGTAATATTTCTTTTAATTTCGCATATCTAAGTATTCATTGCAATGTTTTTTTGTGATTAACGTATTTTTTATTTATTCTTACAGATTGTTATGGAGTACTGTGGTGCTGGATCTGTATCAGATATAATGCGTTTGAGAAAGAAGACTTTGACTGAGGATGAAATTGCTACCATACTTTGTGACACTTTGAAAGGTCTTGAATATTTGCATTTACGTCGAAAGATTCACCGTGACATTAAAGCAGGAAATATCCTCCTTAATACTGAAGGTCATGCCAAATTGGCGGATTTTGGTGTGGCTGGTCAGTTAACGGTATGTAATAAAAATTCATTTTCATTCTTATACAGTTTGTTCAAGGATTTCAATGCATTTATTTCAATTGAGGACATTTATTGATTACGTGCTATTTTACATTATAATTGAGAGTTCATAATGTAAAATCGTAATGAATGCAGCGATAATATCTGCCGTACGTATTGTTGTAAATCTGTCAATGGTTGTTCCTCATATTTCCTTTTTACCGCAGTCATCTGTAGGCTGGTTGAATTCTGTACCAATTTATTGTCCTCAGTAAAGGTGCGACATTTTCAAAAGTTATGGAAGTAATTATTCTCTTTTAAGTTTTACATGACATGTTTTATGGACTTCGCTACATAATTTCAAACACTAATCAAAATGTGACGTATGTGATTACCAAATATCTGAAATTGAGGCGTAATTATCTTACATTTATTGAAGCTTCCTCATTGCTTTATCACCATCGGTTTACTAAAGAATTTGGGGGAGGAAAGACCGTTTTTGTATGAAATACGAATTTTGCTATTAAAGTTCCATTTTGTTGATTGTTCTCATTGGAGAATATGCCTTGCAATCATTGTTTTGGTCGAATTATTATACAAAAAAAAAAAAAAGAAAAGAAAATATGTAACATTTATTAGTTCAGAAAGTTTTATAGTGATTTATTACAACAAGTTTAAGCAACTATTATCTACATCAAATGCGTCTTATTTAAAATTGTATTACTGCTGTGTACGGAATTCCCCGCCACCTCCCTCCGGACCAAAGAGAGTTAACGCGAAAAATAAAGAGGTTCCCAGATTATGGCATATGGAGAACTAGGAGCAAATGCAACCCGCACCACATTGCGCTGCAAAATATTTTACCATCGGACACTGAAACAGTGCGTGCGTCATAGGATCTTCACACCACGTTTGTGTTTGTTGTTGTTGTTGTTGTTGTTGTAACTACACGAGTTATATTATTTATATCTACAAAATGTTCAAACATTGTGTGAAGTTTATATGATGTTTTCACACACACACACACACACACACACACACACACACACGCGCTGAAAGTTGGGCTTCAGTGTGAAGCTGTTTTCACGTATAAAAGAATGATTTAAACAAATATGTTTTTTCCACCCTCCTGGGTACTCTAGCTATTCACAACTTTTCGTTTCAACTAACATGAGATTCACTGCACTAACCGTCGCCATAATGTTTATGCAAGTATTTGCTAATTTAAAAAAATATTTAATTTAAAATTTTGAATTTACTGTTTAATTTCCAATATTATGTGGAACCGAGGAGGAACGTATGGGGGAATATTCAGTGCAGCTTGAAATATGTTTGAAACGCGAGGTTAAAAAAATTTTAAGGGGAATATGCTGGGAAACATTTAGGGTGGGCGGGAAGCGTGTGGGGTTACATATGTTGGGAAAACGCGAGTGAGCATGTGAGGGCTTTAGAACATCAAAAGTAGGAAATTTAAATTTCTTTTCTTAAAGATGTTGCTTCATATTTAGATCAAAATGAAGCACCTATTGGAATATTTTTGGATCTTTCGAAAGCTTTTGACGTCATTAGTCATAACACCTTGGTTTCCTTTCAAAATATCCATATGAAATTCATAGTGTTGCCCCAAGATTGGATATCCTTATACCTTCAACATTGCAAAGAGTACAAATACCGTTCTGGCACGAAAGAACGTTATTTCCTCGTCTTTCTAATTCTTTGCTCATTGAGAATGGGGTTCCGCAAGGTTTAATATTAGACCTTATTTCCTTTTATACGAGAACGATATGCCTTCGACCATTATAAAAGGAAGAACAGTTCTGTTGACAGGAATGTTCTTTGCAAAAAAGAAACAAACATTGTTCAGTTTCAGATATTTCAAATCGGTTTATTAATAAGAAATTTGTGGTCGAAGAAAAATCGGTTTTACCTAAGTTTTGCATTTGAAATAGGCAATCACATGCAGCGTCGTCAAAGAATATACTGACATATGTTAAGGTAACAATTATGGGTCTCTCAATGCAGTCAAACCTCAAATGGAATATCCATGTAAATGAATTGAATATTAAAGTATGTTCATTATGTTACGCATTCGGAATTCAATGTTCAGGCAGCTTTCAGGCGTGTATTTTGCGAATGTTTATTCCCTCGTATAATGTGCCATTATATTATGTGGAATGCCCAGACTTTCACAAAGCAGAAAAAATTCGAATAATACATGAATTCTCCTTTTCATGGAGGTTGGAATCCTACTACAGTCTTGCCTATTTAATTATGAATCTGTAGATTTAAATACAGTAGGCTTCCATAAAGGTGGGAACATATTTTCGTGCAATACATATATTTGTAATTGCAGCACACGTCATAGAAATTATTCGCATCAGATGTCAGTATTATCAAGAAACCCACTTACAATGTGCGAATAATTACGTTACTTTACCACGTACTAGATAACTTTTAAACAATATTGAAATCGATACACTAATGTATCTCCCCAATAAAATATTTTCTGCTTCATGTGTTTTTTTAATTTAAAAAGTATATATTGACCAAAAAGAAAAATATTTATTTTTAACAATGATTGATTTCGAAATAGTTTTCTAGAAGTTGTGGGACAGCATTAACGTAGAAAGAATGAATCGGAGAGACAGCCACGTGTTGATGAAATTTTTCCTTACGCTGCGTCTTCTTAGTACGGATATTGTCAGCACGTGCAAGCGTTAGAATATTTTTATAAACTCTAAGAACATACAGAATAAGCGTAAATGACGTATGGTTATTAATTCTTTTCGCGTTTACTATTTCCATATGGAGGCTGAAGGCCCATTCACAATGCAAACGCAAACATAAGCGTAGCTCATAGACATAAACATTAACATAAGTGATACACTGAAGGATTCACAAAGTCTAACATGAACCATAAGCAAAATACGAGTTTCTATTGGCTGTAAGACAGTCGATTTCAAGGCATCGACTGTGTCCATGGCCCAAATGGCGTTAGTTCTTCTATCGACTTCCCTCCAATTTCGATTCTCAATTTTGAGTTACCGTTCTGTGATTGGTTCATTTCTTGTCTTACTTACGCATAAGCGCAGAAGCATGCAGCTTGCAAGATTTACATGTTATGCTTATGGACGTAGTTCTAACTTTTATGTTAACGCCATTCTTGTTTGCATTGTGAATGGGCCTTGAAGTTCTCATTCCAAGAGCCCCAAAGAAGTCCCTGTCGTTTCCAAGAAATCGCTAGCGTCTAACGACTTCGCGTCGCATTAACGCAGGGCTTGCTTGGTTAATGCTGCGCCCTATGAGTGAAATGAAGTATGCGGTTGATTTAAAATGTTTCTATCAGGCGTTTTTCGTTTATCCTGCGCGATATGGGTGGAAATTTAATCTATCTGAAACGCCCTTATGTAAATAGTCCTCGAGCTCAGGTGAGATTTGTCCCAAGAAGAACTTATAATCATCAACTGGAGTTTTGGCGCCAACTTGAAAAGTCCGAATGCATAAATATTAACAATATTTACTGATGTAAATATTGCACTTATTCTCTGATATTTTAGAAAGACAAAATATGCCTATAACAATGTACTTCAGCCTCTGGGTCGGTGATCCCCATCTCAAGTAGGTTTTTCGTTCAGTTTCCCTTAATCCCTTAAGCAAATGTTGAGATAGTCCCTTGACTTCCTTCTGGACGTACAAGTAACTTCACGTGTTCAAGTTTTTTGAGCTGAGTGGACATTTCTAATTTTCAAACGATGCTAACCTCGCTTTGATTGTACTTTGATCAACTAGCGTATGTAGACAAAAGGTGGGAAGAGGTTCTGGAGCTCAATAAAGTGTACGCAGATATAAAAAAACAAACTTTTGTCTACTTTTCCCACATACGTCACATACAGTCCTACTGTTTTGTTGTTATCATTGTTTGTCCAATAAATAAATCAAAGAAATAAAAAAAAAAAATCATAACTTCTAACAAGTGTTGTGACATTGTTAATAAAATATTGATGCTTTAAAGCTGATTTAGTAACATCTAACATTAAATTTGTGTGCAACAATATTTAATTTGAGGGTCCACATGTGATAATTTGCTGAATAAGGGAACTATAAAGGGCGGACCCTACACCCGTAGCGCATTTGTTGACAACCTCTCAATGTGCAAAATGATTATAAAGAAAGAGGGAAAACAAAAGCATGGGAGTAATCTTGAACGGTTTTACACTAAGACTTAAAATACTACAAATGTCTTCAATATAATTTTGAATCTTCAGGTTTTGAGTGACTGCTCTAGAATTATTTTTATCCCTTGCTAAAGACACTAATAAATCAATTTAAAACAAACACGTGTGATAAATTGCAACATACAGCGTGCCAGGAAATTCTCTCCACAGCAGCACCTTGCTGGTGGTGCTTACTGGTAGTACTTGAAACAAAAATTATATTGGTAGCATGAGCTTGAAACAAAAGAAAATATAAATACTGCACTCACCACAATCATAATAGAAGCTAGTAGTGCTGACCACTTTACCTATTTTTTTTTCCAGCAATCTGTTTGCTACCAACATAAATGCAATTTTTAATGCAAGACCGTGAGTCGGTCTAGTGCGGAGACACTTTCCTTGTGCACTATATTTTGAACAAAAAGCACACAATAAACATTATCAATGATTTTCAGCTTCCTAAGAAATAATAATAACAAAAAAAATCGCTAGTGGGCCTCTGAGCTTCTCTGTGATAAACCTAGAGTTAATACTGTGCAATTTAAGTAAAGATATTCATATGATAATCATTTTAATTGTAGCTACTAATCTTTTTTTTTTTTTTTATAAATATCTTCCTTTACACTGCATCAATATTATCTAAATATCTCTGAATTTTTTTGCTATGTGTGTTTTATCTTTGATTTTTATGCTTGTGATGTAGTATTTACTTTTCAGAAGTGCAGAAATTATCTATTTGAGTTTTAAAAAAAAATGTATATTTTAGGACACAATGGCAAAAAGGAACACAGTCATAGGCACACCATTTTGGATGGCTCCTGAAGTAATCCAAGAAATAGGGTATGATTGTGTTGCTGACATTTGGAGTCTAGGTATGATACTTTTATACAAATTTGCATCTGATACATAATTATGAGCAAGTATTCTTGACATATTTTAACATTTTTTAAACGTGTGTAGGGATAACTGCTTTGGAAATGGCAGAAGGGAAACCTCCATATGGAGATATTCATCCCATGAGAGCTATTTTTATGATTCCTACCAAACCGCCACCATCTTTTAGGGAACCAGATCAATGGTCTCCAGAATTCATAGACTTTGTAAGTCGATGTTTAGTTAAAAATCCAGAAGAAAGAGCAACAGCATCAGAACTCCTGCAGCATGAATTTATTGGTATGTGTTGCTTTATTTTGTTTGGTTGGTTATTTTTAAGTTACATTTTTGGAGCAATTGAACATTTGTTTCATTCTTAAGAAGAGTACCCTACTTTTGTAATTACAGGAAATGCAAAACAACCAAATATACTTAGCCAAATGATTGCTGAAGCTCGAGAAATCAGAGAAAATCAAAGTTATCGTAATGCCACTGTAGCAAGTTCTGCAGTTGGTGGTGCTAAACTCAATCATGCTGATGAATCAGTAAGTTTAATGGTACTTCAATTGATTTACTTTTGCTCTCAGATAATACTTTGCATTGCTATGGTAAAAGAATGTCTTAAATGCTTTAAAATATTATAAAATTCTGCATTTTCTTAGAACTGCTTATTGTGTAGCATATTATTTGCTTATTTCGTATTATTTGCTTACTGTTAAACAATGTTAAATCACTTTAAGAAAAATATAGTAATACATTTTGTAAATGTGTTGTTATTTTATAACAAAAAGTAAAGAAATTGATTTTTAAATTTGTATCTTTATTGTTTTCTGTTTTTGTGGTTAGCATGTTAGTAATACAAATATATTTCTGCTTACTTAACTTCTGTTAATTGTAAAACATTTTTTTATCTTTAGGATGAGGAAGAGGCTGTGAACAACAAAACAATGCTTCAATATCCTGCTGACTCAGGAACCTTAGTACCATCTCGAGATCTCATGGATGGAACATTAGTACCTCGTGCAGATGGTAGTACATTACCGGGACATAGTGATGCTGGTACAATGGTGGAGTTACAGTCTGATTTGGGTACAATGGTTATCAATAGTGATACTGAAGAGGAACCTACCATGAAACGTAAGATGTATACTGGAAAAATAATAGAGAAACTGTGCAAGACAAATGTGTAGCTATGAGATATTTTCTGGAGCATTCTTCATGTTGCACTAGTATTACTACTATTTGATTCATTACTTCATCATTAATTACTTTATTTTCAGAATGCCAAAATATATTATATTGATCTGAGTTTATGTATTGATCTTCAATATTTCTGTTGAAATATTGACTGACTGGAATGGGTGTCTGTCTTTTATTTGCAGAGTGCATCTGGTAGGGAATAGCCATGTATAGTTTTTTAAGGTGTAGGATTTTAAAATATTTAGAGTCAATGGTTCTGTTAGATTCCCAGAGACTCAGAAAAAATCAAAAAAATTATGACTGACAAATTTAAATATTTGATTATGTTATTCCACAATTTCTCTACTCGCAGAGTTAAAACTAATCTTTTGTTGGCTTAGTGACTATCTTATAAAAAAGGCACATGTAAATATAAAAAATGGTATTCATATTATTTTTTTCTTATTAATTTTTACACATTGTGACAATTTCTTTGTATTATCATCTGGATCACAGGATTATTGTGGTAATGCTAATGAGGTGTCGTTTATGTAATTAAATGATGAAATAATTTAATTAATCTTCATCAACTTAATGGATTTATTCAGAGAGCTAGATTTCGATGGCTTTGCTATCATCATCAGGTAAATCCATTAAGTTAATGAAGACAACTTTAATTATTTCATCATAAGATTATTTTCATTTAATAGCATTAATTATTCATTACATTCAAAACCACTAACCACCCAACAGCTGTTGAATATAAATGGATTATGTTGTTCCTAGACATACTTGATTTCAGAGTTGTGTTGGTGATATTACAGACCAAATTGCTTCTATTTATTAGAATACAGACTTTTATATTGTTGAATGAAAATAATCTTATAAATCAAATGATGACAATATAAAGAAATTGTCAAAACATTGTGCAAATATGAATAGGAATAGATAATGTGAATACCATTCTTCCATATTTATGTATGTGATTATTTAAAGTTGTCAACAAGAAAAGGGATCGTATATTTACATATTATCAAAACAGAACTTTGGCTATAATTAATAATAAAATGTTATTTTCTCCATCTATAATAATTGTACTTTATCTTGATACCTCAAACCATTTTGAAGATATTTGATGTTACCAATTTAGTGGTCCATCCTTCATTATATAATTCAACAATAATGTGTATTATTGTTTGAAACAAGTGCCTTCGGTATCTTTCTCTCCTTCCATTGATTTGTATGGCGGCTTGCAAGCCTCTTGGCTTGGAATTCGGTGCCTGCAGCAGCAAACATGTTGATTTCCATGTACTTGCAAGCAGCATTTTTGTTGTTACAGACTACCAGTTATAATTTCTCTTGCTCTTTTCCTCTGCCTCCATGTTTTTATGGGTGCAAACATTTGCTTATTCTCTAACAGCTGGTGATTCTTACATGCTTTCTATGAAAATTTTGGAGTTATATTTACGGATAATTGCACTAGAAATGGATCAAATATGGTACAATGGTAGGACTCTTTGTTTAAATTTATTTAATTATTTAATATCAAAAAGGGTAAATATGTGACATTTGGTTCAAGAGAACTTCTTCCAGAGAGTTCTTGTAATTTCCAAGCGTCGTTTCATGCTGAAACATTTTTAGTAGTTACGTATAACTTGTAGAGAAATCCAGAAAGCAGAATGTTTTAAATCATAAAGAACTAAATTCAAATTGGTTGAAAATTATGATGAAACAAAAATTATACAATTGTAGTTTTTAAGTTTAATAAAAGAGATATGTTACCATGTCAATCTCAGAGCCTTTGCCTAATAAACTGACATTTGCAAATTTGTCTAGTAACATGTATTTTTGCCAAAATTGTGATTTCAATTTCTTGCAGCACTATATAACATTCTCTAAACTTTGTATATGAGAAAGCAATAACAACCATTTTTAGTTATGTGGAGCTTAAGTGGCTATTTTTTTTGTTGCAGGTCATGACACAGGACCTGGAGAATCCGGGAAGAAGTATCGTCCTCTATTCTTGGATCATTTTGACAAAAAGGAGGCAGAAAATAAGGTTACTTTGTTAATTATCTGCTTTTTAGTGATGGAAATATTTAGAACATTTTTTTTTTTAATTAAGCAAATCAATTTTTTGTTTTTTAAAATATTTATGTATAATAATTTAAAATAGTACTATTTTTTTAAATATATTTTGCATTTTCTTGCTATCTATTTATTAACTTGTTATCTTTGTATATGAAGGAAAAGTTACAATAGAAACAATCCACATTCTACTTTTTCGATGAATCTTTCTTTCTACCTCTGTCAATTTTAAGTTGTGATCTTTGTTATTATGAAAATAGTAGTGTGTTCTTAAAATTCTAGGTTTAGAATTAAATAATTTTACTATAAAAAATATGTAACCATTGTAGTAAATATTTGTCATTATAAAACTATGTTTTCTTTCTTCGTTATCAGGGCAGTGATACAGTTCAGGGAAATGGACAACCTATGACTCCTACTGACAAACTGGATGGCTCACCAAGTGCATTACAACAAATATCAGGTAGTGGAGATACAGGCCATCCTCTTAACAACAATAATAACAACAATAACAACAGTCCCAGTGGGGCACCTCCACTCACAGCTGAGGAGCGTCAGCGTTTTCAAAGCCATCTGCAGCGGCAGCTGAACCAAATTTCAGGGGCGGGTGCTAGCAGTATCCTCCAGCGCCATGGGCCAGCCCAGAGTCCGGGACCTGGAGTGCTACCAGATCCATTCCAGGCCCGTCATCACCACGAGAATCAGGCCAAATTCCAACGACCATTTGTGGATGGCGATTTTGAATTTGTAAGTACTTTAAATTAAATGGCGAACAGTCAAGAATAACCTTAGAGTTAAATTTTTGAGATAATTCTTAAATACCATTTTTAACTAATATTTAAAGCTCTTTCTGCTTATAAGCAACAACGTCTCTTATTGGTTGTGTCATCATGTGCAAGGCACCAAAGCCGTAGCTCCACAAAACTCCACATTCCCAAATAATGAAAATTAGATAAAGAAAGAGAGGAAATAGAGAAAGGAATTCCTGGAAATGACATTTGACTCTTATTTAATGTAGAATTAACTTTGTGAAGTCCTTTTTGCAAAAAAAAGTTCCCCAAACTAATTTTTAAAATTACCCTTCATACTTTTGGAAAGAAATTAAGAAATGTGGGCTTATATCCTGATGGTGACATGCTTCCTGAATCCAACGCCAAATCAACCATCCAAATTGGATGAATAAGGGTGTCTTAAAGAGGAATTTGGCAAAATATAATGTCCCCATTCCCTAATGCTGTGCCATCTAATGCCCTGCCCCATGACTTGCCTAAATCATTCATGGGATCTTTCCAAACTAAATAACCCCCTTGTCGATCTGGTTCCACTCAAAGCTGTGTGGTTTTGAATAACATTCTTTAATTTTTAGGGGTACTTTAAAGCCCCTGTGACATTTTCAAATTTTTATCAAAAATGACTCCAAAATTTTTCCTTACATTTTTTGTAAGAAGAAAGCAAAATACACTTGTAAAGATGGCATAGGTCAAATTTTCATTGTTTCCTTAAATTTTCAAAAATTGCAAAAGTTTGAAATTTTTACAGCATCTTTCTAAGCTCTAAAATTGAAGATAGAGATTTTTCTTTCAAGTAAAATTTTCTCTAGTTAGCTTTTTCATTAAAAGCCTGTACATTTTGTCGAGACTTTTAGTACTTTTCACTGAATATTGCGTGCAATATGTGCAATTTTAAAAAATAACAAAAAATATATTTTTTTGAAAATGGCTTCAAATTTATTCTCTAAATTTTGGGGAGGAATAGTGCTATTATAAATGTGCTGTATGTGACATTACATAAACCTTGTGTTATTCTTTTGTTTTTTCAAGTACAAAATTTTTTTACTTGCACCGAGAAGGTTTGTGTGCTGTAATTTTGTTGTAACTTTACTAGATGGCACTGGAAGACAATATTGCACTTCATAAATACAATTTATACAATTTTCTTTCAAACTTCCCTACACCTGGGCTTCATTGTTGCGTGGCCATGTGACGCAGGGTGAGGCCAGGAGAACCGAACGGACGCACACATGAGACAGAGAAAGAGAGACCAAGTTAAGCAGGTGGAGGCAGAGAGGGAGACAGAGAGTGTGTTGGACACAGAAAGGCAAGAGATGAGAGAGACTGAGAGAGTCGGAAAGAGACTGAGAGAGTCGGAAAGAGACTGAGAGTGTCGGAAAGAGACTGAGAGAGTCGGAGAGAGACTGAGAGAGTCGGGGAGAGAGAGAGAGGACTGAGAGAGTCGGAGAGAAAGAGTAACAAACAGAAAGGCAGGGTTAGAGAAAGAGAGAGAGATAGCTTGAGTCAAGACAGACAGACAGACAGAGACAGATATAGTCACAGAGGTAAGAGGCAGAGAGACACAAGATACAGACAGAGATAGAGATAGACAGAGACGAACTCGGAAAGATAACAGAAACAGATAGAGGAAAAGAAACATAGAAACATAACAGTGTCAAACGGGCACAGAGATAGAGAGACAGATAGGGACAGAGCGACAAAGACAGAAAGAGATAAAGAGACTGAGACAGACAGATAAAACCCAAAGATGGTTTCTTTTTCATAAGGATTGGGAACGAAAGGACAAGAAATAGAAAAATAACAGCAACTCCACATATTTTGCTAGTGGCTGTAAAGTTTCTCGAAAACTCAACAGTGTTCTGTAAAAATGAGCTCAAACTTCCACATTTTCACAAACACCATTTTCTCAAAAACAGATCCAAATTTTTCCTTCAAACTTTTGTAACAGAGAGTGCTAATTGCACTGTTTATTGTGACATAAAATTCATTTTTGAGGTATCCTTTTGGTTTTTTGAACATTAAACAAATGTAATTTCTTTTAAATATCTCTCACATTATTAATATGCACATTTCAGCAATTTGTAGACAGTTGCATTTGTGAGTTAAAGTGGTTCAAATAACTTCAAATTAAACTCAAAAATTTTCTATGAAAAGAGCTTTTAAGTTTTGCATCTACAGAAATGCATAAAAGTTATTTTCTTATAACAGCTCCAAATTTTTTAATGAAAATTGTCATTTAGGACGAGGTTTTTCCTCTTCTTTAATCTTAAAGTAATATTTCAGTTCTACTACTAGCAAACCAAAAAATAGTCAAATATTTTATTTTTGTTAAATATACTTTGGGCGGCATTAGATAGCAGCTAGCAAGAGTGTATGTCCATTCCAAATAAGTAATCCAGACAAAAGAAAAAAGAAAACTAATATGAGAAAGTCTGTGCCATTCTGTAACACCACTAGTTTCATATTCATGTTGTCTGTGTAACATAAACAACGAGAGATACATCACATACTTTATTGCATTATTGGGAACTGTTACACTGCAATTTCTGTCTATTAACACCTCAGCCAAACTTGATTAACATCCAGTTCAAACGAAGTGCCTGTGATACATATCTGCATTTTACTTCGTTAGTCGGGGCAGCAATTCCTTTCACAAATGAAACAAAGATCTGTTTTATAATTTTCGGAAATACTGAGAGTTACCCGAAAATGGGACCAGAACCACTTTCTTTACCGTTCTTTGCTTTGTACACAAGAAAAATTTAAATAAAATTTGAAGCCCTTTTTAAAAAAATTATGGTTTAATATTTTAAAACATTGCCTCTATCACACAAAATTGTGTACAAAATACAATAAATTGAACACTACAGTATTTAAAGACATTTTGATTTTGATGTACAGATTAAGGAAAATTTTCATAATCGTAGTTGCAGAAAGTAACCAAATAAATTTTGAATTTTTGCAATTTTCAAAAATTCATGAAATAAAATGAAAATGTGACCTACAGTCTTTCTGTATGGAAATTTGGTCTATCGGAGGGAATAATTTAATGAAAATATTGGAGCCATTTTTGAGAAAGATTTGAAAATGTCGAGCCACCGTGCAAAAATCCCCAAAATCAAAATATCCATTTCAAATTTAAGGGGCCATGAAATCAGTCAGATTGATCAGATTGTTGATCAATAATCGTTGATGGAGTATCAATTTTGGTGAAAATTCTACTTATGATTAATTCTGCACGTAAAAATTCTAATTAATTCTGCTAGCATTGTTCACAGACAGAAGCCTTGCTGTCAATCGATTTTTCATTATCAAACAAGGACACACAGCGTGTTAGATGAAGTAATTTACTACTTCAGAAACAAAATATATTCACTTTTTCATTTCTAGGGTATATTAATAATCGTTTTTCTGTTGAAAATTCGCTGTTTTCTTCAGCATTACTGTGCTTTATACTTCATAAGAAGTAGGCAAGAAATTAAAAACATAAACTACATGTGCAAACATTAGAGACTTCTAATCTTCAGAAGACACTATTTTCTACAATTGAGTAGTTTGTCTGGAAAAGGAATGTTCACCTAATACGTTATATAAATAATATACAAGATTATTACATAACTGTTTACAGTATTGCAAGAAAGTTTGTCCCAAAGCACCACTAGTTTCAAGATAAATGCAGTTTTATTTTTGTGTGACAGAGGATATGACATCTGCCCCTCATATAGCATCACTAGTTTTCACACAGAAAAAAGCCTCAATTGAGATCCATAAAATAGCAAAAGCATTAACTGACAAATTGTCTGCTTGCCTACTACTGTTTTTACAACCACCTGTAGGCGTGCCGAGCAGAGAGCAGTCGGCAGCATGGATTCATTGGTTGATAAGTGATTCAATGCATATTAACTGCTGAAGTCATTAATCTCATAAGTGTAGTATATGTTTTATCATGGGAATTGGCGGTGATCTTCCCTCACTGGATGGCAAAATTCATTGCCAACCTACTTGTTGGCCTCCGGATTTCCCTCAACCAGGTATCTCCCACCAGCAGGGCACCGGTTGGGCATAACTTCTACCTAAATTGTTGTCTTCCCCAATGTTACCAATGAAAAATCTACAAACATTCACAATTTTCCTGTGTAAGATAACTGATTTTTGTTTTGGTAAGAAAATAAAACCATTTCCACACTTCTTAACCATATTCAATTCATTATGAATTTAAAAATTATATGATTTTAATTTCCCAATATTTAATGGAGATATAAGCATTCTATTTTCTTATCCTTCCTGCTGTTCATATTAATTATCCTCACTGGTTTAAAAGTTCTGGAAGCTCTGTCTCTGTTCATATTAATTATCCTCACTGGTTTAAAAGTTCTGGAAGCTCTGTCTCTTAAAAAAATTGTTCACAGGGTTCTACTGTAGTTTCAACATTCAAAGTAAAAGGAAATTGTAAGGCTTTAGTTCAAGGTACTTGTCTAAATTTAAATTCTTTTAAATTTATTAAATTTTTAATTGTATCTGAATTTAAACATGATTACTCGCAGAATTACGTATTAACAAAGTCAAAAAAACATTTATTTGAGTTCTTTTATACAATATGTCCTTTTTTCTCCCGAACACAGGGAACAGGGTGTAACATAACTCCTGAACCATTAAACATTTTTTGATGATTCCTTTTTAAATCTGTTATAGGCATTTTACTTTAGAACCAAAATTTGAAGACTGATAAGGGATTTGTATGTACTTCACAGATATTTGTATTAGAACTTTTAAAAATCACTAGTAACAATCATAATTAATAGAGCAGTTTATTATTGTTAATATGCATTTTCTGTAATAATTTCAGATATAGGGACAAGAATTGACTTTCTGCTATTAAATAAAAAATGAATCTTAAAGATATCTTCAAAATTAGAAGAGTTACAATGTTTTAAGATGGGCCAAACAAGAGGAAAAGTAACTTTAGAGAAAAACCAGATTAAGATTCATTAGCACTAAAATAGTCTGTGAACACTAGTTCTCCAACTACAAGAAAGAATTTGTCCAAAAGGCTGCTTATGATGTGACAACAAAAAGAGTTACGTTAGTTTAAATCCCTTTTTTCAAATTTCTCACAAAATAATCATAATTTTTCGTGCGTTTTTTGCAGTTGTGGCCACTTGAACTGCATATGGCCTTGGGGCATTGCATATGTATTCAGAAAAGTACAAATAAACAAAAACCTACATACTTAGAAACAAACAGTTATGAGCTTGAAAAGTACACATGTCAATGCACAACAAACAATGAAAAGCATAAATTCCTATTTTTTCCAGAAAAACATTATTTTGAGGTACACAAGTACCTTAACATCTAAGAGCAATATTTCAAGTGTGAAATCTCTCTATAATATATTGTTCTTGTTAACATTTTTAATACAGATTCATTTGTATGTCTTATTTTCAAGAATATTGAACATTTTATTCTGTTCCTATTTGTGGGAAAACTGCAGATGAAGCATTTAGTTCTTTTTTCCTTTTCCCCCTTTCAGCTTAAGTTCCTAAGCTATGAAGAGCTCCAGCAACGCATGGCAAATCTGGATGCAGAGATGGAGCGTGAAATTGATGAACTGCGGCGTCGGTATCAAACAAAACGACAGCCTATCCTTGATGCTATGGACCAGAAACGAAAGCGTCAGCAGAACTTTTGAGGATAGTATTGCTGACCATTGGGTATCTTAGTGTAATTGAAATTCTTAGTGGTAGGCCTGGCCTACCTTGAGGTCCCCTCAAAAGACCCAAATGTGCCATAAGAATGTCGTTATTCAGATAGATTTCAGACAATGTTAGAAAAATGTTATGGACACTGAACCACAGGAACTCTTGTAGATTTGAGGCCTTATGCTCTTTGACATTTTTGTGATTACTGAGTGTTCTTGTAATAATTTCTGAGGCATTATCTCAATCTAAGGGGGAAAGAGAATAGAATAGTGAAAGGCCTTTTTGATAGAAATTAATAACACTAGTTAGAAACAATTGAAGCAATTTAGGTCAGAAATATTCCATGACATGTTGGGATTAATAGTGAGAAACATCGTAATTGATAGTTGTTTCTCATTCTCTTAACTTGTCTGAAATCTTTGGGATAAGGTCATTCTGAAACATGCTCTATGTTTGAATGCTGGTTATGAGGGAAACTTGTTAGGAATGACAAGTTTCTCTGTATGGTACATTAGAAAAAGCCTTGAATTTTCGAATCAAAATTAAATTATTTGTTGAATGGAAAAATATTTTTTCCATTGGTATATTGTACCTTCCAGTCAGATAAAATTGTATTATAGGTATTTTCATCTCTTATTGTACATGTGTAAATATAAATGAAACAAATAATGTGCAAGTGTTAGATATTAACAGGTCTTGTGTATGACTGTCTTGGAGGGTCCATCCAAGATTTTCGTATCAGTCTTTTTTTCGTTATAAATTATTATAGGGAGGATGGACATCTCAAGGACCGTAATGAAAGGACTATTCACGGTATTGTCAGCCTTCAGATTATTACTAACAATCAATGAAATAACTTCAAACAGAATTTCCATCTGTGTCCCAACTGATAAATGGCAAGGTTGTAAAGGTAGATGTGAGTGCCAAAGCTATTAGAAGTGTGGGGCATTGTTCTGTAACCTACACATCTTCCTTCCCTCTAACCAGCCATCAGCAAGTAATGAATTGATAGGGTTGTGAAGACTGGTGGAGGCTCAGAGAAGCCTTGTTGATAGTAGAGCAGTTTGCCTCAGGACCCAATATAATGTAAATAATGTTGAAAGACTGTTTTGCCTTTTACAGTTGTCTTGAATGGTGATACCTACTTGCATTCAGTTTCCAAAGAGAAAGAGAAATAAAAAGTGGAAAGTATAGAACACTACTTATATTGAATGGTAGTTCTGTAGATGGAGAAAAAGTACTAATATTTTCAACTGGAGTGTCTATAGTTGCCATGTTTCATATCCTTGTATTTTATACATGAAATCTGTGAAAGTAATTTTTGGAGGTCTTTGATTTAGCTCTTTAGGACACACGGAGATTGTTGAAGGCATTCATATATTTTATGTTCCCTAAATGTTCATATCGGTCAAACAATTTTTCTTGTAAATAGGCTTTTTCAAATGTTCTTTCTTGTCTCACAAATTTATATGAATTGAGAAATTTTGAAAAATGCACGGATATACAAATAAATTTCATTGTGAAGGATGATCACAAATTTTAATTGAATGCTCAATATTTCTGTGTCTTGGGGACTAAGCAGATGATTTCCTGTGTTCTTGAGGTTACACATATTTGCATTGCATCTTTATGTATTGTCTGTAGCTGTGACATTTATTTAAAATGTCCATGCTCTCTTTTACTGTCTGTCTTCTATGATATGTATCAATCTTTTATTTAGATCTTTCTTGAATAATGCCTACTATTTTGTGTTATGATGGTAAGCTCCTTGAATGATTGATGTGTGAAATTGAATTTTAGAGTTTTACATTTACAAAATAAATGGTCTGATCTAAATTAGTATCTTGACATTTATACAGGGTTCTTAGAATTAGGAAGGTGCAAAGCAAATGTACAAACTTCAGAAGAAAGAAAAATTATGTTTAAAAAAAGGGGAAAAAGTTATAATAAAAAATGCCTAACCATAACAATGCTCTAGAGAACATTCTAAGAATCTTTGAAGAGCGTATTCTCTGTTACAGCAAATGTTTGTTGCTTTTCTACTAGTGGGAAATTATGTTTTGCAATGAAATGGCTAGGCATTGACTTATTAGGAAGTAAACTTTTTAAATGTTCCATTCACAAATTTGAAAGAAGTTAACCTACTTGCAAAAACCTCATGATTTCTAGCTGTGATGTTGACCAATACTTTCCTCCCTTTTATGTCCTTGCAATGGAAATAGTTGTGTATGGGAATTTTTTACTGTCTTTTGCAGCCTCTCAATTAAAATATTGTAAAATTCATCATTCTGGAGTACGTGTTTTGTTTAATGAAGCATAAGGGGTATTTGTAATTCTTTCCAGGATTTAATATTTTTGTCTATTGAAAAAATGTGATTGTGTCCAATATGGAAAACATGTTGGCTGCTCTCTTACTAGTTTTATTTCCCTTAGTGTAATAATTGTTTTGATAAAATTATTCTTGATTATCATATTTCTCTGAAGATTTTGAAACAGTGCCGTCCAGGCTAATAAATCTATATCATTAACAGAAAGTTAAAACTCTTAATGAGATGAAAATATTACTGCTAACATCTCAATTCAATGCACTTGTTTTGCATATTAATAATAGACAATCTTTAAGTTTATATTGTTCCTTAGAAAGCTTTTTTTTATTGATAGAGAATGGATTGTATTGTCACTTGATTGAGGCATGAAAATTGATTGTTTTCACATTCCATTTCCCCCACAAATATTTTTATGTCCTTTTAATTTTTTAATTTTAGCTGTGTCATTTCATGTAACATTTGCGTTTCGACAAGTTATATGACAACTTTTTACATCCAAAAAAGAAAAAGTTTTAAAGCATTTATTCTTTCATGTTTCCATCAAGTAAATCCAGTACACATTTGGGAAGGAGCAAAAATGTTATGTGATCATATTTTAATGCTGCACTATATTAAGCAATTTTTCTGTTCGCCATATTGACAATCCATTGCCAGCATGATGGAATCCTCTTTTGTGTAAAGTATTATACACTAGGTATTTGACATATGGGAGGAAAATATTATTTCAAACCCAAACAAGGAGTTTACATAGAAATTAATGAAATGCAAGTTCAGTCTTGTCTGAAATGGACCTGTAATTCACAATCTGTAAATAAGATTTTTTAAAAAAAATATATAGTTACATATTTCAAATTTGGCTGTTTGTGTTTTTTAGATTTCTTGGCATTTATCAGCAGTCATCTTCAGCTTCATCACCCCCTTCTTCGTACTGATCATAAGGAGGAATTTTATTTTTTTTAGGATTGTAAAATAGAGGAGTATTTCCATCGCCCCAAGGAAACCTCTGTAACATAATAATTATCTTTATGAACTAAAAATCCAGACTTCAACAAAGAGGACTCGTTTGCAGTTGACAATTCAAAGCCAATTATTAGTAAGATTTTTAAATATAAAGTTCTTTGATTTTTTGTCAAATTCAAACGAAATTTGTTTTCAGCTCTTCCTCACCAAACTTTCTTTATCGACATCTATTCTACAAAACTTTTTATTAATTATTTCTGCGATCAACTTAAAAAACTTAAAACCTCCAGTTTGACATTCAAATGACATTGATATATTGTGTTTTCAAATTAGTACATACCTTGGTCCGAATATTGAGGTACTCGTAGGGAATAAATTTAGTTTCATCCTCCTCTTCCTCTTTATTTGAAAATATATAATATGACAAACCTGCAATCACTGGGACAACAACTCCTAAAGACACCATTCTGTATGTTCCAGCGCGTGCTAAAGAAATGAGAATACATCAACAACTACAAGTTTTAAGGAAAAACATACTATCTTAAGAATATTTGGCAATCTGTTAGGCACACGTGGAAAGAGGATACTGTAAAATTTCTTGATTTACACTAAAAATTTGAATTAATTCAAAATGTATTATTAAAAAAAATCACTGCATTTTACATTGCAATAATTCTGAATGAAAATATCTCTTGAGAATAGCAATGTTTTGAGGTTTATTTGATCTCATCTTTATGCTGAAAATAATGTTGGTTCTTAGATATTTAGTAATGTACAGAGAAATAAATAATATTTTGATGTAGACAGGACAATGAGACTCGCTTTAGATTATTTCACTAGCAATAAACACAAAAGTGTCAAATTCGAATAATAAATTGTGACTAGATATTATAAGTAGGCATGGTTTTAAGACGAAGGCATTACATCCTCTCTCCTTGCATGGCTAATGTATGGCCAAGTGCTCATTAGAAATTATATTCAAGAAGTTGCAGACAACCAAACATTTAAATTAAAACCATACATCCTTTATTTACTTGCCGATATGTTTAATTTAAAGAAAATTAAAAACAACAATAACAGTTTGATAATACATCTTTCACAGCCATTTCTTCCAGACTTTTTAAACAAACTGGAACCATCCTAGTTAAACCAACTTTACATTAAGTGCTGTTACATTAAGTCAATGAATCCAATTGTATTAATAGCAGGAGTACAGTTATGTGACTTATAAAATAGGTAGGTAAATGATAAGGGCAAGCAGTAATTAATCTAGTTTAATGTGTTTTGAATATTTTACTACTTCTACTTCAGTTTTGAAATTGAATAGATTGTTGTCAGTGACACAAAAA
>BOPP01000157.1:688347-700921 GCA_017312745.1 Gryllus bimaculatus
CCCCTCCCGGAAGTATGCAGGATGCTGGAGGTTAATAGTTCGTTGCTTCCACTTTTTCGTGGTTGTCTGCTGGTTTCGTCGGTTTTCGTCACCAAGGCCCGGCAATAACAGTTTTTTTCCGCCGAAAATGCGTCGTTTTCCGGCGCACAATAACATACGTATTAACATAATTTTACTTTCTTGTATACATAAGTGTATGTATGGAGTAATATACGTAGTATAGGGAAAATTATGTAAGGCTGCGGAAAATTGATTTCGAGATTTAAACGGAAATACACATTTTGGGATCCCCTGATACAAATGATTGTTTTTTCAAAACGTCCGTCCGACTGTCTGTGGACACCGCTAGCTCCTAAACCACACGTAGGGTTTTTTTTCCTAAAACCAGGAAACCTCTGTCCATCTGGCTCGAGTCGAAGCTTTAAGATTATGAAAACATTCTCATAAACGAATTAAAATGTTTTTCTTAAATTTCTTGTAAAACAAGAGTAAAATACATTTATAAAGGTGGCATAGGTCCAATTTTCGCGGTTAACTCTGAATTTTAGATAATTGCAAAAGTTAAATATTTTTTTTGCAACTTCCTCCAACTACAAAATTGAAGATAGAGATTTTTCCTATCAATAAAGTTTGATCTTCATATTTAGTTCTACCAATAATGAGATGAACATTTTTTGACATTTTCAGTATTTTTCGAAAAGTAGTGCGTGCAATATTTGCAATATTAAAAAATTGCAAAAACAAGATATTTTCAAAAGCCGTTACAAATTTTTTCTTCAAACATTTGGTAGGAATAGTACTAAAAGTACTCAATAAGATAACATATACACCGTATTGCCCTATTTTCTCTCTAGTTTTTGCATATTTTGCAATTGAAATTTACAAAAAAATCTCAAAAACTGCTCCAAATGTTTTCTTTAAATTTTCTTTACTCGTGTAACAAAGCACGATAAAAAATAGGGTGCAAGTTTCATTTTCGGGTATTGCTCGGTTTTTGAAAATAAAAGAAAATTAAAACTACAGAATTGAAGATGTTTGCCTCAGACAAAGTTTGTTGTACAAAATTAGTTCTTTAAAAAAGGTCAGGTACACTTTTTTGCAAAAACAAGTAGTTTGGCGTAATTTGCGATTGAAATTCACAAAAAAAATCTCAAAAACCGCTATAATTTTTTCTTTAACTTTTTTTCACATATGCAATACGGAACTGTAAAAAATATGGCGCTAGTCTCATTTTCGGGTATTGCTCTTTTTTTTCGAAAATTGCCAAAAACATTTCAAAACTACGAAATAGAAGATAAGGGATTTTTGCTTTAGACAAAGTGTGTTGTACAAAATTAGCTCTTTAAAAAGGTCATGTACACTTTTTTGAAGAGCTCTTGTTGCGTAATTTCTGCTTGAAATTAATGAAACATATACCGGTTTTCAATTTTAATTATAATTTCCAATTGAAAACGTCAATACTAATTCTATTTTTCCTTTCTTGCTTTGTACTTTCCCGTATACGTACGTATATACGTAGTATAGGAAAAGTTACGTAATGCTGTGGAAAATCATCGGAAGTACAAGTTTTGGGGTCCCCTAATATCGAAAAAGTGGTTCTTTTCAAAACGTCCGTCCCTGAACACTACTAGCGCCTAAACCATGCGTAAGACTTTTTTTTATTGAAGAAACCCCTGCCCATCTGGCTCGAGTCGAGGCTTTGAGATTTTGAAAAACCTTCTTTAAAATTTCGGGGTACTTTACATGAAGCCCTCCGGACATTTTCCCAATTTTCCTTAAAACTGCACCAAATTTTTGCTTTAAATTTCTTGTAAATGTAGAGTAACATGCACTTAAAATAGTGGTATAGGTCCGATTTTCTCGGATAACTCTAGTTTTGTCCTACAAATGAAATTTGTTGTCATAATTAGTTATTTTATTAAAATCATGTAATTTTTTTTAATTTTAGTATTGTTTGCTCAATATTGCTTGCAATATTTATTTTAAAAAATCAACAAAACAAGATTTTTCTCAAAAACGATTTCAGATTTTTTTCTTTAAACTTTTGGTAGAGATAATTCTTAATTCACTCTATAAGGTGAAGGTAAACGATATATTACTCTATTCTTTGTTTTTTCAAAAATTACAAAAAAATAATTTTTTGACTTGTCTCACGTCGTTAATATGTACATTAGCGGCAATTTCTTTACATTCATGTATTTATGAGTATATACGCTTTAAATAGTTTTAGATAACGTTTCCCGAAAACTCAACGGTTTTCCGTGAAAAAAGAGCTCAAAATTTCGCATTTTCAGAAACGCTCAAACGCCATTGTTTCAAAAACGGCTCCAATTTTTTTCTTCAAAAGTTTAGAACACGGAGTGCTAACTGCACTGTTTAAGATGACATGGAATTAATCTTGTAGTATTGATTTGTTTTTTCAAAAGTTACACACGTATTTTTTTTAGATCTCTTACTCCTTTAATATGCACATTTTCAGCGATTTGTAAACTCTACTGCATTTGTGACTAAAAGTGCTTAAAATAACGTCATATGTAGTTTTTCGAAAACTCAATAGTTTTCTGTGAAACGAGGTTCAAATTTCGAATTTACAGTAGCGCTTAAATGCCAAATTAAAAATGGCTTCAAATTTTTGAAAGAAAATTGCTATCTTAGGAAGAGGTTTTACTGTTCTTTAATATTTTTAAGATAATGTTTCCGTTCTACTATTACGAAATCGAAAAAAATACAAAATTTTAAAGAAATTATATAATAGCTAGCCGAAACCAATGGAAATACAAAACTAATACGGGAAGTCTGGACGCTCTCCGGACGAGAAACCATGGACGTTCTCTTTGTTGAAAAGCAAGAGCATTTATTGAATATGAAGTGTGGTCGATGACGAAATGAAACACAATAGGAACTATTATCTTACGACGTAAGGCATCGCACGAATGTTTATAATTATTTTGATGTCAATTGCATATATTCTAATTACTGTATTGATATTTTCCAAGCGAATGCGCATAAAGCTGCGCTGGCAATAGTGCGTTGCTCACTTGGTTGAATTGGACGTTTTGAAATAATGGTTGAGGTGTTAGTAGCTCAGAAAATGCAATATTTCAATATTACGAAGCTATTTCCAATCACCGAGAAAGTATGTGCTGTCGTAGCTCCACTAATTTTTTTAAATTTCTCACGCCGTTAATGTGCACATTTCCAGCAATTTGTAAACACTATTGCATTTGTGAGTTAAAGTGCGGAACAGTTATGCTTCTTGTATTGAAATTGCAGAAAACAGTTTTATAAATTCCATCTTATATGCAGACGACAAAGTTCTGATTGCTGAAACAGAAGATGAACTTCAGCTCAATATCTACAAGCTCAGCAAAATACCTATATATTATAACTGAAATAACATCCTAAACCCAAATTATGGCATTATACGGAAGGAACCAGAAAGATCGAAGATATGGTAGAAAAGCAGGTTATGGAAGCAATTTTAATTATAGGAAACTATGTATCATACAACTATGACAGAGACATAGAAAAGAAACTCGCGATTCCAGCTAATGTGTGGAACCATAAGAACAACCCTATAATTCTATAAGACAATGGCAATACCAACCCTACTAAATGGTAGCGAATGCTGGGTTTTGAAACACAGAAATGAGCAGAATACATACATCAGAGAAGAAATCGATGAATAGTCATCTGGTGGTTCAGAGCGAAGTCGCTCGCCTTTCACCAACGAGCCTCGAGTTCGATTCCCGGACAATCTCATGTGTTATTCCAACAAAACCAGTTAGGCTGCTTCACAAGGGATAGGGTCCTGTGAAGTATCCTAAACCCTATCCCAATCCTAATTCCTTCCCAATTCTGGCTGCTGGGTAGTGTCGCAGGAGCGCGTAGTAGGAGGCGCATACGCGAAGATGCTAGCTGTCGGTCCTACTGACTACGACGGGACGTGACGATATAGATCGATCTTTATAAGAATGTACCGCTTTGACATCTAGTGCTGGCAACATAACTGAAGGTTTTGTGGTCAGTGTGCCCTTCAGCTCATTTGATTCTCCTTCCTTCATTCGTTCGTTTGCAGTTGACTGATTTGTAAATGGCTTCGACGCTTCTTTTCCTGGTGCATTTTCCGACGAAAATATTGTGGCATTTTGTACATTGCTACATTTTGTGACAACAAAACAACATTGTAAAATGAGAATCATGAGGTGGCGACTAGCCTGAAACCTTCTTGCCTTGGGTGCATTTAGAGAGCGAGAAACTTGTGGACGACATGCAAGGGTAGCCAAGCGATAAGCTCCAACCGTCTCAGACTCCGGGGAGTTCAATTGGCTCTGGGTGGTTTTCGATGACATTTGCTTTAATCTGTTTTGCAGTGATGGCCTTTTCCGCATTTCCTGAGAAGAGTAAATCTTCCATACAATTGCCCATAGCCTTTTGGGGGTGAATGGCTGGCACGATAGTGTAGGGGGCGAAACATGTGAACGAATTGCTTGTGCTCAAAACAACCCGCCCAATCGCGGAGAAGTAGCAAGAGACGTCTTAGTAGGGAACGGGTTTTCATGAAATGACATGTTTTTACAGGAACAAGGTACAATAACACATACAATACTATAATATTTTCTTTAGTTTTCAAGAACTAAAAACAATAACTGATTCCTTTTTATTTTGCATATTTTATATATTACTGCATATTTCGTTATATTTTAATATATTAATACGTTAAAACGGAAAGTTTCAGATGCGCGTTTGGATTATATGTAATTTTCTTACAAAGCAATGTAATGCTATTGTACTTCTATGACCATATCTTCACCATGAATTCACCGAAATTAACCCCAATTCCTGCGTCTTAGAAACTGTATGCTCGGGAGTCCAGACTGAGCGGATGCTTGAAAAGCAGAAATATTTTCAACTTCGTGTTTGCTCACGTTTCAATAATCACATTGGTAACTCGATGGAACATTAATACACATTTTTACGGATCATCGCCGTATTGCGTTGTTGGATTCACTTGAGCACCGGCTCCTCGTGAACATTGTATATAGGTACTACGAACGTTTTTCATCTTTTTAATAAAACTCAGGTATAGCTAAGACTAGTGTACAAATACTTCTTTAGAGGTAGAACTTTCTTTCTGCTGCTGCACATGTTAAGGTTAGGTCGGCAACGCTCTGTGCCCGGAAAATGCTTAGGGAAAGTCCATAATTACGAAAAGCTAATTTTGAGTACTACCTCATCCCACTGCAACGCGCGCTCTAACTCTCCAAAAGATAATACTCGCTGCGGCAACACCCTCCATATGCAAGAAGTAAAACGAAATTATACTTCAGTAAAAACAATTCGAATTATATATTAAAATTTGTGATAATTAAAGTAAGAATTATGGGTGATCTGGGCTGTCCGGGTGACGCCGCGTCGAAGGCTGAGTTGCCGACGTTTCGACCATCCTGTCGTGGTCTTCCTCAGGGCTGGTATGACCACGACCGAAGACCACGACAGGATGGTCGAAACGTCGGCAACTCAGCCTTCGACGCGGCGTCACCCGGACAGCCAGATCACCCACATGACTCTGGTCGCGGAAGCCTACGACTTCATTTAAAGTAAGAATTAGTTGTATACACCAAACTATTATATTGGGGACAATTTTTGGGTAACGAAAGAATGCATAGAAGTGAAAATAACAAAGTTCACTAGCACAGCCGTTCACTCGCACTTTTCAACGTCGCTTGGGGAGAGACCATTACGCAATTTAATTGGATTCTCGAATATGGAAAAGTTTTGAATATTTTTTTCGGAATCTTACGGATTGAATAAAAAATTAATAAA
Organism: Gryllus bimaculatus; assembly: GCA_017312745.1. Lineage (NCBI taxonomy): Eukaryota > Metazoa > Arthropoda > Insecta > Orthoptera > Gryllidae > Gryllus > Gryllus bimaculatus. Next base: position 694,174 of record BOPP01000157.1, read on the forward strand.
AAGTATTTCCATTTATTGTAATAATTGTCAATCACTTTATTTTATTTACCTTTTTTTAAATGTTTTAGTTTAAAACTGAAAAAAAAAAAGATGAAAGAAATGATTTCCACAAATGTTAAAAAAACTGTTCCGTAACTTTAGCTGACACCCCCTACGTAATGCTGCTTCAACCCTCTCCTCCCGTTTGGTGATTCATAATTTATGAACAACCCCTTATTTTAATTTTAAACACTATAATAAAATTGTATTTTACCCATTTTCTGATATTTACATATTTTCCTTTTTTATTACTATAAATTCCATTCTTTACTTACTCCAGCCTCTGTATTACCCCCCTACCTTCATAAAAGATACAATTGTAGATAACAATCTCATTACAAAAATAATTGGTAATTAGTTTAGAATCAATAATTAACTCTAAAGAATTAATTAATAAAATATACTACTAAATAATTTCATTCACTTAACACCCAGATAAATATTTTCCTTTGCCAGTCCCCAAGAATTAAAAAAAAAAAAAATATTAAAGACATGTAGATTGTACTACACTCATAATTTGATTATATCTCTTAACCTTTTGTTTGGAAACTGAAATTATCAAATAATTTTGACCTTGTAAGAACAGAGAATGTTACATGAAATATATACGACTCGTGTACCTAAAACATGACAATGAGCACTCAAGAGTGGCAAATGAACTGAAGCATGGTAAATAGTGTATGATACAACATAAAGCACTTAAGACAACTTGTCAGTACCTTGCTGAATGCTCATCTAAACACTAAAAAGTTTTGAAAGTAGACATAAAAAAATAAAAACAAAAATTAAATAAAAATACCAGCGTATTTGGATCAATATAAAAATAATTCAAAGTGGTGTATAATCAAAGGTTTCCATATTTCATTGAAAACAACTCAATATTCTTTCAGTAAGCAGAAGCATTTTTGAGATGTTCATAATTTTTACAGACTTCAAATTCCCACTACAATTATAAGCACCCAAATCTTTGGTATTTCTCATCCCTTCTCCCAATTTCATTCACTGAAGCAATAATAAACCAATTATTAGTTAATATCTTTCATTTTAAACCAATCTATAAATTTCAAAATCTCATACATGAAATAATCCAGTATTATGAATCAATTACCTTTATGTTTTTTGTCGTATTTTTTACATGGATTTCTAGAGAAATGTCTTGCTAAAATTCTTAAAAAAGTTGCCATCTTGTAAATATTAATACTTTGTTTCCATGGATTTCTTCAATAGGAGGGCAACAAATGAATAAGGGACAAAAGGATCATTTGTGAGCAAATGAATCACATTATAAGTTATTAGCAGTGTTTATTGATAACCAAGCCACTATTTACAAATTATGGTACCATGTATATTTGGAATCTTGAAAAACTTCAACTACATTTCATATTCGCTATGTTCAATGATGTGCCACTTCTTCATAGCCATCGGGCAAGGCATTGACATGGGGATTATGAAACAACGACCTCTTACCATCCCCCCAAGGGAATCGCTGGAAATAAAGAAACAACAGTAATACAAGCAATAATTTGGGACCAACAGAAATAAAGAAATTAAAAATTGTAACCTTGGTTCTAATTCGAAGATGTTCATATGGCACAAATTCTGGTTGCTCATGTGACTCTTCTTGATGTTTTAAGTAAGCATTTAACATGCAAATTCCAACACCAGGAAGGGCAACGAAAAATGATAAACTCTTCCACAATTTAACTCCTCCTGCAACACCAATTTTACACTATTGAAGTTACTCTGCTACGCTGCTAATTTCAATACTAATATTGAAAATACAAACCTCCATGTCCTCCTGCTGTGGCTGCTGTTCCTGAGTAAGTGGACGATTGCCTTCTAGCTACATTAAAAGCCCTTCGCAACACCAAACTTCCGAAGTTCGCCATTTTCTCCGAGATCCACTTTTATCTTCGACAACGTTCGCCTTTGCCTGGAGAGGGAGACAGGGGAGAACTTTCCGAATAGAGAAGACCAAAGAGATTATAGAGGAAGAAACTGAGCATCAGGCAAAGAGTATCTAGTTATTGAAATACTCGGATCAACGCCGCCTAGTCTCTGCGCCTAGTAGGCGGTGCCTGGCGCCTACAGAATTGGCGATGTTGCTCGGTTCATGAAGGGTCATGGACTAAACAGTACTGAATGTACGATGTTAAATGTATTACTGCAATCTATTGGAAATCAAAAATACTATTTTTTTAATACTCAGGCATTTTTAAGCTTAATTGGAAAAATTTTCAAAACGTTGGCATGACTTGCAGGTAATTGGTTCTTTTTCATGCGGAACATTTTCTTACGGAATTGCTGGACATTTTTTTCATTTGCAATTGCTTGGACTTGTCAAAAGTCAGAAAATGTAGTCATTGTAATCGAAACAGCAAAACATAGTTATACGTGTGGACTGACCCGATGTATTGGTTTGTGCTTTCTGAAAAGTGTGAATCAGCTGATGCGCACATGCTGTCAAGTGACACACGGTGACATTTCAGTACTGTCAACTTTGTAGTCTTAAATTCATGTAATATGCTTTTGAAGTTGCAATGATTTAATTGTTGTATATTACCTGGGCAGTTTCATTTTTATCTTTATAGTTGAATTACTTTTTAAGGAATTGAAGTGTTTTCGGGGTCGGGGAATTGCACTTTTGAAATCGACTGTCAAGTTATCTGCGAGGATTGTAGTTTGTGCCGTTGAGCATGATGTCAGGTTACAAGGTGTAATTCGATGAATTGTACTTGGAACTATATAAGTTTTGTTCACAGTGAAATACATTTCATGACCTGTTGTAAATTGACGATTGAACCTTTGCAAGACAAAACTGAATATGCTGTCGATATGTAGCGACAGTGACATTCAATTCGAGTTTTTAAAATAGTTTGTGGTGTTCGTACTTTTTGTTACGATGAAAATAAGGTTAAGTTTCATTGGTTTGAACTGTCATAGTTTTTTATTTTTATTTTTGATTGACGCACCTAATTGCAATGCTTTCAGAAACATTAAAGCATTAATATTGTGTGTGTTTTCAGGTAACTTGAACGTACTATGTCTCACGGTCGTGAATCCGCCAACTTTTCGTACATGGACGGAGTACCAGTGAAAATCGGGGAGAAATATAAACCTCCTAGAAAAGTGACATTACCTCTTGGGTTCCAGCATCGTTTATCTTATGAAACGGCATCAGAGGAGGTTAGTTTTTCAATGCAACAATAACATTCTGATAGAAAATGAATGAGTTAAAAATGTGTTTAAAAGTAATAAATTATGCTCTTTGTGAAATTTTTTAGTATGACTTCAGACTTGAAAGGAGTGTGCTGGAAAAAATGGGTGAATGGCGCTCTCTTCGAAAAGCTGAAGCAGACAATCGGAAAGAAAGAATAAAAGCCCATGAAGATGCATGGCAAAAAAAATTGTGTGAAAATGTACAGAAGTTTTCTATTAGATCTACCACTGGAAAATTTGAAAATGTTCCTCCTGAGAATTCTGGTGCATCCAGTATATCCCATTCAGATCCCAGAGTGAGTTCTACTATACCATCTTGCCTTACCTATCCCGAATCTGGTCCATCACACAGTATTTCGTATACCAGTGCTTCATTGTCTCCCACTCCGAACGAAACCTTTTCTAATATCGAAGTTCCGTCTGGCCCAACTAATGTACAATCAATTCAGACAACACCGCCTCACCATAATGTGCAATATCCCCATCGTGCTTCAATTCTTACTCCTGTTCCTTTCAGTCAGAATTCAAATAGTATTAACTCAACCAAGTCATCATCTCAATTTAATTTCTCTGATTTTGAAGCTGATACTTCAAGTCCCTTTGATAATATGGAACTGAAGACAATAAATGAAATGGAAGAATTAGCTCATGTTCTTCAACCAATATCAAACTCTCCTGATAGTAAAGAAAATTCTAAGAAAGCAGATGTAGATATATCAAACAGTTTTCCTTCAACTACTTCATCATATAGTGCTAATCAAAATACTGCACATTATAATACAATTGCTGCTAAACCCACTAAAGATAACATGATGCTAACTCATATTAATGGATTGACTGGGTACAGTTCCTATAGTACAACACCTAGAACAAAGGGAAGAGAGGTTAGGGGTGAAAATTACGTAAATGCTGAACATAATGTGTATGATTCTTCAACAAAGGTACCAATGGAACTGACAAACATGTTTGGTTATTATCCTCATCAAACATGGAATTCAAGTGTTAATGTTGGGCGTCCTAGTGTGTATCACACAATGGGGAATAGGGAAACAGAGGCAAATGTCGCATCTAACATTACCTCAGCGGGTGACAGTTTGTCAGATGAGAGAGTAGGTTTTACTGAAGCTGAACCAGGAACTGGTCTGAACTCGACTGTTTCTTTTCCGTCCACTGAACACCAGCATTCCAGTCAAGATGATCAGCCACCATCAGGCCGCACTTTGTCAAAAAGTGTCCCTGATATAGTACAAGAATTAGAGAAGGAGTTGGCAGTGAAACGAGTGGCTGAAAAGAATGCTGTTTCCAATAGAATGAGCCATACCCCTCCCCCACGACCAAACAGCTTTGGATCAACAGGTTTGGAGGTCAGTGTTGTACATATTTCTTATTAAATCTTGATTATTGTGTTTTATGTTGTCCTCTTTTTAATTGGCATTCAGTTGTGTTACTAAAAGAGTTTACTTTATCAAAAATACTAAAAGAGTGTGTCTGGAAAAAGTTACTTGAATGGACTTATTTGCCAATTCTGTTCTTGAGCTTCTGATCTTCTTCTGTTGATGAGATTGAGCTCATTTTGCTTGCTTCATTTTCTTGCATTATAAATATTGAAATACTTTTATTATGACTACATTATTAAGGAAGGAAAAAGAGCAATTATCTTTTCCCATCATTGACTCAAGTGAATTCTTAGGCCGAATTACATTGTAACTAAATTTCTACTTTAAAATGTTGCTGTATTTATTTGATTTTCCAGTGGAAAAAAATAATTTGAAGATAATTTTTATTTAACTTTTACTTCAGCATTTACGATGAGACCTTGCAATTTTTTTAATCTGAAGGGTAGAAGAATTTTAGATAATGACATTTCAATATAAAAAGGTCTGAATTACCATTACCAGACATTGTGAAGGGAGTAAGATTATTATGTAAATGATTAAATGTGAAATTGACAAGGTTATAATAGATGTTTTTTGATTGTTGACGGGTGGATTCTGACATTTAAGATAAGTAAAAATGAAACTTTAATTGATCTTAATAAAACATTGATGCAAAAGGGAAGAATTATACCAAAGTTTTATTAAAGAATGGGCAGAACTTCATGCACCATTTTTATGAAATTCAATTTTTAATTTTGAATAAAATATAAATACCTAAGTTGAATATGTTTTTGTTTCAGAATGGCTTTGTAGTTTGATATGTTGTTTCTTTGGCATGATGTCAATTACATTTGCATGGTTTTCTAATCTTCCTATTAAAAAAGATTTGATTTATGATATAGAGAGATTTGATATAGATTAGCATAAATGTAAAGGCATATTTCCTATGGGTAAACATTTGAATTGGTAGTGTAATTATATCTATCAAATTTAAATAGTGTGCCAGGACATTCTATATTTTTACATTTACAGTAGTTTTTGCACTGGAATTATAACTTTTGCACATATAACTTGATGTATCTCTAAACTAAAAAAAATTAATTGTGAGTACCCATGCAGTAAAAATGTGTAATTAGGGGTACTTTAAAATTATTTATAAAGTAAATTAGGATTTTTTTTTTTGCAATTAATGGCAAATGTATTACTTTGAATGCTGAAAAATAAGTTCAAGAAACTGACTTTGCAGTACTCTAAAATTCTTTAATCCTGTATCTGTATGTAGGATTGGAAACCGTGGCCTGATTTAGATAGCCCTGAACCCACACATTCAAAGCAAAAGAGATCTCCTGCAAAACAAGCTCAGAAAGATAGTGATATGCCAAATCCATTACATGAACTTCCAGTGAAAAGTCAACAACTTGTAAAGCACATCAGTGAAATGGGCTTCGCTCTTCCTCGAGTGGCACGGGCATGCCAGTTGTTTGGTGAAGATGATAAAAAGGTAATTTTTTTCTATATGAAATTAAAAAGTTGTGGGTTATTATGCCATTTTAGCATTGAAAGTTGTTTGATGTGTGGGTAGATAGTGGCTGACATCCTTCCAGAATGCGAGTTTTTTATCCCATTACAACCTTCCATGGCTGTTACCCCATGAAACCATCCTGTGTAGACAGGATGGTATTCAAAGCCCCTTTGTAGTTTAGGCTTTGTGCCCATTCACTTGTATTCTGATGATTTATTCACAGTAGTGTACTTCAGTATCATATTCTTGGTCTCTATCATAATATTCTCAGGAGTCATAGACATGGAGAAGATGTTGAGTGTTCTTGTATTCTCAAGAGACTAGGTGTGCACAGAGGCAGGAAGAGAGGCTGTGGCCGCCACCAAACATTTCAAAAATGCTCAAAAACCTAATGTAATTTTCTTCAGTATTCAGTGACTCATTTTCCCCATCTTTAACCTGACAATTCAGGGAATAATTATATGACATTTGGGAAAGAGTCTCTTCAAGCCATCTGGTAAATATGTAAATGGTTTAACCTAGAAGCAATTGTATTATTTAAGTTGTCATTTCATTTTCCTTGTATGCTCTATTAATTTACTAATATATATAT
>BOPP01000157.1:701035-738535 GCA_017312745.1 Gryllus bimaculatus
TATATATATATATATATATATATATATGCCACACACCCTGCCTCACCGCACACGCACGCACACACACACGCGCGCGCACACACACACACACACACACACACACACACACATACACACACACACACGCACACAAATGGTAAAAGAAATGGGGCCCCTGAAATGAAGTCCTTCTCTCTAATTTGAAGCTCTTTATGCCTATAGTCTTAATAGTCGTTTAGGAGGCAGAGCTGTTACAGAGCTCTCTTGTCTCCATTTCTAAGTATGGGTGGTCCAAAACCTTGTCCTACAATTTCGATTGCATCGGGTCAACGAGGTATGTCGGTACCTCTGTTCAATTGAAATGAGAAGTGGTGAACTCCTAAGCAACAGTAACCAGGTAGTATTGTATTTAGGTGAGATTTCATTGATTAGTGATTCCGGGAGCCTTAGCTGTTGAGGCCATTAGTCCCGTAAGTGTAATACATGTTTTTATTGCGGGAGATGACAGCCGACCGACCCGTCGGCTAGCGGGGATCCCCTCTACCTGGTATCTCCCACCAGCGGGGCACCGCCCCAGCCAGGACAAGCTCTGAGCTTCCTACTGTCTCCAGGCGCGTGTGGTAGTGCGTGTAAGTGTGAGTGTGTAAGTAACAGTGAGAATAGGACAAGGAGGAAGGAAATATCGTGCGCGGTCCATTTCCCGTTTGTTAGGGGTACTGTTCCGGCATTCGTCTGATGGACACACTTCGGGAAACTACTGATCAGGACTGTCGCAACTAAAATTCTCCAGACTGCGACTGAATTAGACTTTATGTAGTAAGTGTCATCATCGTAACTCGAGCCCTTGGACCTCCCAGTCAGTCACTGCAGTGGCATCAGTTGACACTCTGAGCCACCTAAGACATTAGCTGGGTGAAAGACTAGTGCCTTCGTCCACCTTCCAGTGTCCAAGATAAGGCGGTAGGTAATTTCGTCTCACATTGTGAACGTTCTTAGCTCTGAAAGTGTCTCCGCGTTGTAGCCTTGCTATCGAGGTCTTCAGAATGCCACGTTACCATGATATCAGGGGCGCAACGTTAATTTCGGTTTCGGAACGTTTATTTTCAATTACAGCAGTCTACAGAATCCCTTAGAGCACCTTCGGAACGACCTTCACCCGTGAACCCGTGACCGAAATTAACGCGATATTCACACAGCCAAGAGCGGTCACATTAGTGAGACCTTGGAGCCTACGACTTAGTTTCAGTGCGACTACCTTTGAGCTTTTCTGCCACTTTTCCGCTGCCGTCTTTCTTTCGCCTGTGGCGACGTGCAGTTGAACGTTACTGGCGACTTTGCCGTTGTACGTGGGCCGGAAGCTCAAAAGGCGACACGACTAAGTTCCCTAATGCTCTCATAAGTGGTTTCGTAGCTATCGACTAAATAATATTAGTAATGCGTCGTAGAGTAACCCACGGAAAACAGCTGTCATTCCAGAGATGGTGCTGGTGGCAGAGATGGAGCAATACTATTGATTACGGTGCTTTCTTATGTTATTATAATTTACAGGAAAGTGCGTTGTAAGTTTTTTATGTCGCTTTTTAACTTTGTGGTCATATAGCGACCACTATGGCTACAGGAGGAACTTTTGAAATAATAGGTAGGGACAACACGAGCACACACAAACATCCATATCCGAGGCGGGATTCGAACCCGCTGAGGCAGCAATAGTCGTGCAGACTTTGCGACCTCGGCTATCCTGGCCGGCGCGTTGTAAGTTTGTATATGCGTATATTTAGTTTGCATTCAGTATTTGATTGGCGAGTAACGACTGCTTTTCATTCGCGGTAATAAAAACTAATACTTTTGTAGATTTGTAGAATATTACAATACCATAGTGTTTAATAATTACTATACTTTTAGATCTATTTGTATTTGTTTGCCAAAGCTGTCAGTATTGTATTATGTATTAATTTTTAATTATTTTACTTTCTCGCATTCAGCGTAATTTTTGCATCTGATGTACTAAGATTTTAAATGAGTTCTACAAAACAATAATTCGGAGAGAAACTGTGGTATAAGTAGTATTACATATCCATTACTAGTGACGAGAAAGCACATGCTGTTCAAGCATCACCAATTTTCTTTAAATATTTTGCCTGGGTAGTGCTAAATGCACTGATTAACCAGGCCATTAGATACCATTTTGCTGCTTTCTTTTGTTGTTGTGTTCAAAAGTTACACAACTGTATTTTGTTTTAAAGATGTCTCTCATCTTGTTAGGATGTACATTACTTGCGTTTCTGATGCATTATTGTATTTGTGAGTACAAGTGCTTGAAATTATTTCTTGACAACTCGAAAGGTTTGGCTGAAAATGAGCTTGAAACTGCGCATTTTTAGAAACATTTACATGGCAGATTCTTAAAAACAGTTTCATACTTTCTCAATGAAAATGTGAATATGGTGTCAGAAATACTCTATTATTTTCTATTAATCAAAGTATAGTTTATTTTTACTGATACATTATAGCTTGTTATTGCCATCGATAAGGAACTCGATATTCACTGCATTAGCAAAATACCCGGCGTTGCCTGGGTTCTTTCATATTCAATCCTTGTGAAAAAGGAAACGTCTCTCTCTCTCTCGCTCTCTCTCGCTCGCTCGCTCTCTCTTTCGCTCTCTCTCGCTCGCTCTCTCTCTCTCTCTCTCTCTCTCTCTCTCTCTCTCTCTCTCGCTCGCTCGCTCGCTCGCTCTCTCTCGCTCGCTCTCTCTCGCTCGCTCTTCCGCTCGCTATCCCGCTCGCTCTCCCGCTCGCTCTCTCTCTCGCTCGCTCGCTCGCGCGCTCTCTCTCACTCTCGCGCGCTCTCTCACTCTCGCGCGCTCTCGCTCTCGCGCTCAGCCTCTCAGCCTCTCACTCTGCTCTGACTCTCAGCCTCTGTCCCTCTCTGCATCCGCCCGTCTCTCGGTGTCTCTTTGTGTCTTTGTCTCCATTTCTCTCTTCATGTCTGTCTGTCTCTGTCTGTGACTCTATCTGCCCTTTATTTCAAACTCATAGGGCATCGAGTTCAGACACTTTCTCTATACTGCGCAAGCAGTATGTGAGATAGAAAAGAATAATTGAACAAATGATAATAAATTTTAAATTATAAATTATTATTTCATTGATATTGTTATATATTTTATTCATTTACTGGTAAACAGTGCCGTATGTACATGAAAACTTCAAAGGAAAAGCGGACCCCCAAAATGTAGATGGCTCCCTCTCTTGTATTGGGCTGTGCATGTTTATGAATCAGATGTTATTGTACAAAGCAAATGTTATTGTTGATCCCAGGACCTACAAAACTGCAGTTGGGTTCTCTCAGGGCTGAGCCTTCAAACGTCTTTTGAGTGATATAACGTGCACTGCAAAGCTCAATGTCCATATGACCAGAAAACTGAAAGAATTACCTTCCATGGTAATGTCATGGTAGTCACTATTGCCAGAATTGCATGCCAACCATATCGTAATAAAACAATATGAATTGTTTTACTGGATGTAGTAGGTCTGCTATTGGTTGATTACAATACTGCAGCAATTCTAAATACAGAAAAGAACAGGCGATTCATCTGTGGTTGCATCTTCTAAATGACTGGTAATTGACTGTTCATTATTTCGGATTCTAGTAGCACTTAGTGGTGTAGTAAACCTTTTAGGTGTTTAGTTCAGTCCTTTCCTTAGGGGGATTGATGGGCTTCTAACAGCCTCTCTTTTGATGAAGTTCTGGGTCAGAGATGAAAAGTTTAAGGATAAGTGATGGATGCCATTGAACTAGCTAATTCACCCAAAGATTCTTGTGAATGAAGAAATGGAGGGAAGACTGAAACGTCAATAGAGTAAGGCCACCAGCTGGGTCAACAACCATCATTCCATGTTAAATTGCAAAAAGTAGATTGGGTTTGAGTGTATGTGTTTTGTGTTGTTGCTCGAGTCATAAAAATCCGTTGCATTAACTCTTACAGTTTATAAAATACTAACACTACATTCATTAATGGTCACAACTGTTTTCAACAACATTGCAGGTTATAGAATTTCTTCTGCAGATACAAGCCCTGGAAGAAAAAAAATGGCCTGGTGATTTAGCAGAAAAAGCTTTAGTTACGAATAAACACAATATCGCAGAGGCTGTTAGATTTTTGGAAGCCTTGACTCAACTCTTAGATTTGGGTTTCCCAGAAGACAAAGTCTCAGAAGCACTGGTGATGTTTCACAATGATAGAGATAAAGCTTTGGACCATTTAATATCATAATTATTTACTGAAATATTCTCATCGACCAAAGGATGTTTGAATCAATGAAATATTCATACAGTTTTGTAAATTTGGAGGTAAAGAGAGGTCATAATTTGGCTTAACTGCAGTTGTAATACTTTTTATAGATGCTAGGGCTTAATGCTATGTATCAAGTGATTACTGTTAAATATATACCCATAGTTCATTAAGACAATTATGAAAATAATTTAATGACCAGTAAGTGTTATATTATCTGTGATATTTATTTGCATTACGAGGAATATTTCATGAGCATTTACCTTCAATCGCGTGAATTGGTACTTGTCAGTAGTAAGTTAACCATGATGTAAATTATTTCAGTAAATTCGTTGTCACATTTTATTTTCTCTGGTTACGTGTAGACGGTACTTATTTATTCAAAAGGGGATTGAACTCTGCTGAGGATTTTTGTGTATTCATTCTCGATCTGTTTTTACTTTTTATAGATCTGCAATTCTCCTGTTTTCTTTTAACTGTTTAATTTTTCTCTTTGAGTTCTTTATTGTTTCTTCAAAAGTAAATATTTTTCAAGGATATAATACATTTTGTATTCTGAAAGAGTGATGAGAATGGGGATACTATATGAAATCTTGCAGTAGAAAGAAACAGGCTCTTAAATGTTGCTCTTTGATACTGCATTTTGCTTTCTCTTGTACATTTTGTTGGGATTGAGTTTAAATCCATTAAATGTAAACTCTCCACTGAGATATTTTGTCAATTGTTATGTCAGTTAATATATAATTGAACAATGTTAATAATAAAAGTAACATTTTTCAAGTTTTGTATTGAGAAATTGCTGCTACAACAATGACCTCAAGCCATACACTTCAGTTTTTTGGGTAGTACATTTCTTCTTTGCATTTTACTCATTTGTTTTCTTTTATTTTGCTATTTTCTATTTACTAAGTGTCAGCCTTCATTTTTTTTTTAATATTTACCTTGTGCATTTGGTATTTTGCATTTCAAATTTACAATGGACATCCTGAATCAGTTATAGTATATGAGAGCACGAAAGTTTTAATTTCAATACATCAATACATTTTTGCTTAATAACAGTTCCCATAATGTATTTTATATTTATATTGAATATAAAAATGTGAAATATATGAAATATGCATTTCATACAAAGATTTCAAATTATTATTAACTCTGATTTATACATTCTCATTCTATAGGTACTTATACAAGAAGTATGGTATAAGCAAAAAGTTGGTAACTTTTTTCTTTTTTATTTGAAATCTGGAGAGTTTTGTGGACATGGACACAAGTTCTTATCTTTGTAAGTAAGATGTCAATAGTATTGTAAATTGAAGCAATCTTAGAAAAGCAAGTATTGAGGAAGGAAAAGTATTAGTAATTGTGACTTTTCATTTATTCTCCTCCACAACACTGTAGGTATTGTTTGTAATCACAATATGTAAGGTAGACTGTAAGTGAAAAAATTGTGAAAGGAATGTTCCATGAAAATCAGTATTTTTAATTTATCATTTCTTTCCCGTACTCTCCACATCTTGAAATATTTCAAATTTTGTTATAATTTTCTTTATATTGTACTTTTACCTAAAAGGAGAACGTCTTTGGTTGATTTCTGGAGTATTGGATGTTTTGTAATCAAACGTAAATGTAATTGAAGGTGTAAGAATTGTTATATTTTGATAATGCATGAAATATAATTGCCGAGACTGTTCTGTTAGTTTTGAGGTTTAAAATGAATTCCATTAATTCTGGTTAACTTATTGTTTAAAAATAAATTTGAAATTTTATAGTATTTTGGAATATTCTTAAGTTGCAAAATGAAACTTTTATGTATTTTGTGAATGTATTTGTGTATTATGACATTGTAAAATATATAAATATATAAGGAAGTACTTGTGTTGTGGTGCTGCAAAAAAACATAAGGCTTGTATTTTCTTACATGAATTGTGTACATTTTAATACATGTAATAAAGTGTTAAGTTATTCAAAGACCAAAGATTCATTCTAATTTTATTCTAAAATAGGTTTAATTTCTTGTATTCCAGGTTCAAGTGCGACTCTTCCCTGTGTTTTCATAGGAGGATTTATCTACGGATTAAAGAGTGTTACAATGCTCTGGTTATCCTGCCCTGATCACTCCCCAACCGCCACCCTTGTTGATTCCCCCATCAATCTCTGACCAACTCATTATTGGTTGTTGTACTCTTGTGTGCCAGCCAAACTCTTTGTGCATTGCCTGCCAACAATGCTTCCACATAGATGCATTTTTGCACCCTTTCTAGTAACAAAAAGTAAGGAGAATCACTTGGCAGGTTGGAACCCCCCTAATTGGTTTTAACTATTACTGAAACTTGCAAAATACATTTCAACACACATTAAGTTAAACAATATAATGATAAATGTAATTGAAGTCGTGGGCTTCAATGGCCAGTCATGTGCGTGATCCTGGCTGTCCGGGTGACGCAGGATCCGCGTCGTAGGCTGTGTTGCCGAGGTTTCGACCATCTTGTCGTGGTCTTTCTCAGGGCTGGTATGCCCGCCCTGCCGCATATCAGCCCTGAGGAAGACCACGACAAGATGGTCGAAACGTCGGCAACACATCCTTCGACGCGGCGTCACCCGGACAGCCAAGATCAAGCAGATAACTGTAATTGTGTACACACACATTGGTCAGATGGGATGAAATATTGTAACACATTGCACATTTGTCATTTAGTTTTAAGTTAAGTAACTTATATAAACAAGTTGATGGTTTTAATTTTCTCACAAAGTTGAAGCTTTTTTTGCTTTGAATCATTTTTAAAATGAGACTTTAGGATAAAAAAACTAAAAACTCCTAATTCATTTGCTGCCCTCATGATTTTTACTGGATGAATACAAAGATGTGATTGTTAATTACTATCCACATAAGGCAATACTGTCAGGGCTGGGTTTCCAATTTAGGCGCTCAGGCTCCACAAGCTGCTTTCTTATCTACTAAACTACCTGGTTGGCTATATAAAAATGTCTGACACATAAAAAAAAGGAAGTTAAATATTTGTACTTATCGGAATTTCAGAGGTTTTAATGAACATCTGACCTGTATTATCATTAAGCAAACTTTACTCTCTCTGGAGAAAAAAATTAAAGGAAATATTTGAAGATATAATTGAAAGAATTGGGTTCATAAATTTTATTAAAGTATATTTTATTTTTCCACAGATTTCCATAATATTTTTTCAGGAACGAAATTTCTTCAGTAATGAAGTAAATCAATATTTCTCCTCTTTTAATAATTTACTTTAACTATTTACTGTATTTTACTGCCTCATATTAGGCCTGCCATTGAAGTAAATCTTAATTCCTTTTATAATATTTACAATATTTTCTTATTTAATAGGATGGCTAGCTCTGGTTTTCATTTAATCTCTGGGCATCAGTATATTTATGCTTCTCGGGGTACTACTCTTGTCTCCGTGGGCCTGAAAATACCATATGAGCATATGAGTATTCGGGCAGTGAATAATTTATTTATTGCTAGGAAATGTTTGTCACTGCAGTTACTGATAAATTGAACAATTTACAAATTTTGTTTATGAATTGCCAGTGACCTTAAATGTTAGCTATCACAATTAACGCATTTCAAATTCCTTTTTAATTAAATTTACTATTCAACAATGTCCATTTATATGTTTCTGCTGTTTCTGTTTGATGGCCACTGAATTTCTACAAACAAAACACATGTAACAATTCTTTCTCAATCTAAATGTTAACTTATACCTAACCATAACTTGGCCTTGCTATAATATTTTCATGAATGTCTTTCTATTACTTATTGCTTCAACTTCCCTTTTGAAGAATTTACAACAATCTTGGTGTTATCAGTGGTGTCAGTGACTGTTCCATAATTCCATCTGGAGCACTTCTTACGACCACACTGAATTTTAAGTATTACAGTCTTTTCTCCAATAAATTACTTCCCTATTCTCTTATTATACGTGGACCACATGTCCATTTTCTATCTCCACAGACTACATAAACATTTCAATTTATGCCCTGACAGCCAACAATGCTTCCTCCAGCATAGTTCGACCAAAATTCTTCGCATACACTTTCTATCTGGCCTAACCAGTTCACTTGTTTAATTGTTTTCTTCATTGATGCGCTCTTGTCACACCGTAACTATGCCCCGCAAGCATCTTTTGTCCGCTGTCAACAGTGTTCTACAATATTTATCTGCTCTTAAATTTCCCCAAATTTACTTTATCTAATTAATATTTGGATTTTGTGCCGCCTCATATTCTCAATGCCAGTTTCATTTGTGTCATCATGCAATTCCTTATATTTCACTAGGTAGTTGACATTAAAGTTTTGTTTACAAATGCCAAAAATCCCTTTAGATAAAATCCCCTTTGCTTCAGTAAATTACAAATTGATTATTATGAAACTATTTATTATCACAAGTATGAAATGACATTTCAGAAGACATCGTTTTTTTCCTCCTTCAGATAAAAACATTGTAAAAAAAAGTTATGACTTGCATTTTAGTAACAAACAAAAACAAAACAATCGTTAAACAAACACGAATATGAATCTTTCTACCATATAATTAGCACAACAAACAAGCAGAAAATGGGCTCACCAAGGAAGCTATAAACAATAAATTAACAATAATAGAGTGGAAATGTCTTTCTTATGAAAATATAAAAATTAGTTTACTTCATGTTTCTGGCATCAACACCTATGCCATCTTTATAAATGTATTTCACTTTATTCTTAAAAGAAATTTAAAGAACAAATTTAGAGTACATTTGAGAATGTTTCGAAAATGTCCCAGGAGTTTCATGTAAAGAACCTCCAAAATTCAAAGAAATATGTGAATCACAAAGAGACGTTTTGAGGAGCAGAAGAAAAAAAGAGAGAAGCATGTATGTATGTATATGACAAAGTAAAAAAGAAAAAGGATAAGATGAACCCCTTTGAATGAGAGTAACAAAATGAATCAAACCTACGTTTTATCTTAGATTATATTTTCATAACTGAGTGGTGAAAATAAATTATTCTCAATATTTTCATTCATGGTATTATGAAGTTATATAGTATTTAAACTTTTTGAAATTAGCCTAGGAAATGCCTTGAGGCCTCAATACTGTGATAGGCCCCAAGATAAGTTAATGCCATAAAATTTAGTTTTGTGGGAGATTCTTTAATATTATTCACATGTTCTCTCATTGTAGTTGCTAATTTTCTTTTGGTTCAACCTATATATTTCTTAACACAAATCCTAACTATTTAACAACCCCCTCACGTCCAGCTTAGGGATTTTAAATTTTCACATTTAGTGCCATTAGGCCTGAGCCGAGACCCATCTGGGGGATCATGAGGCCACTGGCAGACTCAGCACGTGTAGAAATTCTAGCAGCTCTATTTCATAACATTAAGTAACTGTAGTGACAGCAGCTCGTATTGTCTTCGGGAGAAACAAAACTTACTTGAAGTGTGTTCTGCTGGGTCTATGCCCACCAATGTAGTCAGTGTACTTCATATAATTTATATTGTTCACAGAACATTGTACCAGATTTGACTTTGCATAAAGCCAGTAATGTAACGAAATGAGTGCAGGCCTGCCTGCAAAACTTTTATCCAGGCCCCCTTTATAAATACGTAGAGCAAATAAAGTAGTGTTACCGCTATTCAAGCAAAATATTTCCGGCTATTTTTGAGAAAATTTCAAAATGTCCTAGAGGCTTCATGTGAAGAATCCTCAAAATTAAAATGGGTTTCAAATGCAAGGGGCCATAACATCTGCCATATAAATTGAGGAATATTCATTTTGGTGAAATAGATTAAAGAATTAGTTTTGTTCACAGTCAGGTATTTGGGGAATAATTACACTAGCCTTCTATGGCAAAAAACATCTTAGAGCCAAAATAGTAATAAAAAATTCAATAATTGAAAAAGTTACCACTTTTAAATATCTCAGAAATTCAATTGAATTGAATTGGAAAGCTTCAGAAGAATAAATACAAAAAAGTAATAGAAGCAATGGAATAAAGACATTCTGGACATATGAGAAAAAAAAAATGATGAAAGTCCATATTATTACGTCAAAACCAATGCTAAAATATGGTTCAGAAATGTGGATAATGGGCATAAAGAAAACCAGAAGCATAGAAGTAGCTCAGATGGAAGTTTCTCAGGGCAGTGTTAGGAGTAACAAGAAGAGACAAAATTCAAAAGGAAACAATTAGTAAAGAATCAAAAACAGGAAACTTAGCAGATAAAATAAAAAATTAGCAAAGGAAAAAAAAAACATGTGAGAAGAACGGACAAACAATGTCTGCTACGGATGGCATTAAACAGTAGCCCGAATGGCAAGAGCGATAAAGGCAAACTGACAAAAAGATGGCACCGGCAGAAACACTCCTCCACACGAAGGAATACTGCTTTACTACCCACTAACAGGACAGGAGCACCGCTCCTGAAACGAGGGTGTTGATCACCATGATGATGATAATGATGATGATGATGATGATTACTTTTGCAATATCAAGGATCCATAAAATGTGAATTCTGACTACACTCTGTTTATGGAATAGTAATTTACTACTTTCAGGAGCAGAAAAATCCACTTTCTCAGTATCAGGAACCCCCAAAACATTTTCTTGTGTCCAAAATTGGCTCTTTTTCCTGTACCATTACATAACTTTCTCTAACAATGAAGTAAACTAGAAAGTGAATGAGTAAATAAAAAATACATAAATAAATAATTAAGAATTTAATGAACTATTTTCCAATACAGAAGTCTTTAAAAATAACATCAAGTATTTGTTCAGCATTAACATGACCTGTAATTTTACCAATGTGTCTTAAAGCATTTCTTAATTTTTGAGCAGCAAGAACCAAGTCACCGTTGTTATTGTATATGCTGAAATAATCATTAATAGATGTTAAACAAAATGAAAGATGATGGCGATGACGAGCTTGAGTAAAATTAGGTCTCTCTCGGGTGGGATTTCCACATCTGCAATCAAACATAATTAGATATTTAATCATAGTAATTAATAACAGGAGACATGCAATATAAAAATATTTTAATGTGTCTTGTAATACTTACAAATCTTTTAAATGAGATTCCAGTTTGGTCTGAAGTGTACTCATTCCTTCCTTAGTCTTACAAGAAATATTAACAACATTGTGATAATTAACAGCTACCTCATTTATCACGGTATGATTGTCAACTAAGTCATATTTATTTAATATTACAAGACAAGATTTGAAATTCTGATGATAATGTGCCTCTTCTTTTATACTTTTAGAAACTTTGTTCTTTTTCACTAATACATCTTTCACCAAAATATCTGCAAAATCTTGCATTCTAAGAGAAACTAAATAATTATGAATGAAATTTTCAAAATTAATTTTATTTTGGTCCATCTTATGTACACAGTCTGCACCATCTATTACAAATAGAATTAGATCTGAAGACTTGGCAGCAGATTTAGCTCTTGTCATCCCTTCAATTTCAACTTCATCTTTAGTTTCACTTCGAAGGCCAGCTGTATCTGCCAAAAGAACAGGATAACCACCAATATTCATATGAAGTTCTACAATGTCTCGAGTAGTTCCTGCAATTGGAGTAACAATTGCTGCTGGACGATTACCTAGAGTAAACAAGAAAGTAAAAATAAGTAAAAGACATACGAGGAGTGGGGAATCTTATAATTATACTTGGGAGTCACCCAGAGAAGGTTCTATATGTCATAATACATTTTTATTAGAGTAGTTAACTAACAAACATTTGTATGTGAATTATTATGTATATTTCTATTTTTTCCTCAATTTATCCAGCAATTCAGGGAGTGAAAAAATAGAGGCAGGGGTGTCTCTTAATTTTTTGATGAGTTTCATTTCGATCCAAATTGTGGTATTCAAAATACATTTATTCACTACTCCTGCCTGATAAAACTACATAGCACTTGAGGCAAAGCAAAGGACTGTCTCAGGATTTGTTCTAGAAATAACGAAAAGTGGGCTTGAGCTCCAACCAAAAAGGGAGTGTCATTGTTCCACAAGCTAGTCCAAATTAAAATTCTTTAAAGGGTGATATTTTTTACACACTATTATCATAGTTAATAAAATGAAACCAAAGATTACTTGATTTACAAATGATCAATTCAATGAATGCAATTTCATATTTTATTTACATTACAGTAAAATTAAATCATCTTTTGTTGAGTACTCGAGAAAATTACAAATTGCATTCAAATAGGTGGTAGATAAGACTACTTGGTTTTTAATCTGGTGTAACCATTTCAAATTTTTAACATCACACAAATTATAGTTTGCAGTATGCTGTTAAAGCTGAGACTGATAATTACTCTATTATTTCTAAAGCTCATGAGATTTTTATACCTTCAGATGCTGGTTATTAGCTAAACAAATTCTTTAACATTTCACTCACTTAAGGTAGCATAATTTTATTAACTTACATAAAATATTAAGTAAACTACTTTTCCCCACGTTCGGCTCTCCAATGATGACAGTTCGAACTCCTTCTCTCAATCGTTCTCCACATTTACTCTGATGCACATGTTCCTAAAACAACGAGGTAACAGTAACAGGAGAATTTCATTAAATATAAGCATATACATTCCACATAATGTTTAGTAGCACTGTGAAATATTGAATGCACGGCATTAATAACAAACTTCTTTCCCCCTCATGAACGTTGCTTTGCAAACATTTTAAAAGTGAAAATAGCCAATTCTGGAACCCAATTTTGAATATTTGCTACAACTCTTGCTATAGAGTTGGGAAAACCTTCAAAAATATAATAAAATGTTGAAAAATATATCATTTTTTAGACTACTGCATAAGAAACAACTTGGGTCTCTTCTGGGACTTAAAACCAAATATTAAGATGTATTCGTAGGCTTCCATGGCCGGAGTCTTTGGATACTTGGCTGACCAGGGTGCTGTAACAGTATAGCTCTGAAGAAGCCCACAACACAATGTCTGAAACATCAGCTCGTTTGACTGAGATGCTGTTCACCCCGGACAGCCAAATATCCCCTAATATTAAAGACCTAGGATAGTTTCCAAGATATGCATGATGGTAATGTGTAACAGAGCAAAACATGTTACAGGTTGGTGAGTTTCCAGTTTGTCTTCAATGTGTTACATAAAGGACTGAGAAGTGATTTCATAACCCTTAGAAACACTTGCATCAATAGTTTCAGGGTACAAAACCATCTTTCCTTAGCTTATTATTGAATATATAGAAGGGAATATTATTTTATAAAGTCAGCTCATTTGTTTGATTTTCTGTAATGTAAGCACCAATGATTTGTGAAAAAAGAAGACAACCCAAATTGAACTTTTATGTGTGTGTGTGGGAGAGAGAGTACCAGTTAAATTTTTTTCTAAACATGATTATTGGAAGAATATATTTTTGATCTTTTTTTTCTCATGTGAAATCAAGGCCCTGTAGAGATGTTACAGAGACAAATTATGAGCTATACTCGGTACAAGGTCAATATCTTTGTTGCAAAAAAAAAGAGGCAAAAATGTTCTTTATAGGCAGTATAAATATAAATATTAAAATAACTTTTTCACATACTTTTGATTTTAAACTACCTATTTTCTTAAAAACATGAATATAAAATATGACAACAAACATGGAAATGTACACACTAAAACACCAATGACTGGTTTGTCTCAGAAATATTTTTTATACAGAATACACTTCTGACTGGATTGCTGTTTGAATGGTGCATTGCTTGTTTTCCTTTTTGATGAGAGAAAGAAGTCTGTGATATTATTTAACACAGATTTCAACTTCAATCAGATATTCTGCTCAGGAATGCTTTCAGGTTCATTCTCCATGGCTTCAATTATAACAAACATACTTTTTAGGCACCATACAATATTATTCCTTGATAGCTAGTCATGAAATGTGATCAAAACTAATTTTGTGTAAACTAAAAAAGGGTAAAATAAATTTTTGCCTAAACTCCAGTCTATTCATGACTTTAAAACTGGTTACCTACTTTTTTTTAAGGTATAGTTAGTGTGGGGATAATTATGAGATGTTGATTAAAGATTATTACCTGAATTTCTTTCTCTAATTCATTTAAAATATTATTAACTAGAACCATGATATTATCTTCAATATTTTCATCTTCACTGAAGTCAATAAATGCTTCCAAATGGGCAACACACTGAAAATATAATTTTTATTTACTCCAAATGTCCTTCATGTCAGAAATTGTTATTGCAACTTCAATTTACTTTTATGAGGGTTTGTCTCCATGAATTATACAAATTACTAAGTGATCCCTCCATTTGCAAATATGCTTGTTTGCGTTGAGCTTCTGTCTCAGCTGACAGTAAGTCTCCAAGACCCTCAACTTCAGTTAAGTCCAATTTCCCGAAGTCAAAGGCACGTCTTGTAAATTCTCCTACACAGCATATAAAGAGTTGTTAATTCAAAACTATGTGAAAAAGAAACAATTCAAATATCTTATACATTTTTTTTTCGTATCTTAATTCAACACTTGCCAGGCTCAGCAGGTTGAAAACTTGGCAATTTACTTAATGCCAAAAGAATGCTGGAAATTACAGCTTGCCCACCATGTACATGTAATTCGCATATATCTTCACCAGTAAAACTCTTGGGACCTAATGAATAAAAGTTGTTTTTTTTTAATTGATTTTAATTCAAGACTATATTCTTCAATAAATAGGGACTCAGATTTTCACCTGGGAACCACATCAACAATCCTTTATCTAAAATCTCTTTTGTCTCAGGATCTCTCAATTTACATAATTTGGCAAATCTAGGTTGAGGCAATATGTTCATTCCGCCAATATTAAAAATAACTTCAGATGCTTTTGGTCCCGAAACTCTAATAACCGCTACGCCGCATTTCCCATAACCTAATTCAAGCATAAGGAAAATAAATATCATTATCAAAATATAATAACGTTATGGAGCACGCAAAAAATATTTCACCTGAAGATAATGCATAAATTGTCGATTTATGGGCAACTCTACAGTGAGTACTGTACAGTGAAGACAGCCACGGTAAGTTAAAAAATCGTGTTGTTTGAAATCCTATCATTTTGTGTTCTCTTGGTTTTCTTTCACTGCACACGCGAAGCTTTCAGGGAGGGAAATATTCAGTAAAATAAAGCGTTCCCTTTCCAGTATTACAATACTATGTAATGTGATTAAATTTCAGCCCCGGTCTTTTGACAACAGTTTTATTTACATTTTAGTAAACACCATGGTGGAAATAACAATGAGTCGCGCTGCGCATGCCGCTGTTTGAGGACTGCTGTGGACGAATAAGATTTTGGCCTGGTAGCGCCAAATTCAATTTATCTACCGCTCATGCCGAAACATTTGAAAGTTACATTTAAAGTAATTTGATATGCAATTATACATAACCGTTTAATTTAAAAATGACCATAAAAATTAGAAAACTGTAATATTAACGAATTTGTTTGCAGTTTAAATATTTTCAAAATTCTACAAAATAAGCGAACAAGTAAAATTAAATTAAAAAGAAAACTCACTAAAAATTTAACCCATAGAATCACTATAAAATACATCAGATGTTTCTTAAAATAAAAGGAAGTTTTAATATTAATTCTATATTGGCACTAATTGCTGATTTATTACACTTGTTTGAATATTTCAAGTTTATATAAAAATAAAGTTTATGAAGAAATATAATCAAATTGAAAATAAACTAAATATTAATTGGTATTAAACAGTTACTTATAACTTCCAATTGCTGGTTTGTTATAATTCATAGCCACTGAATAGTCTCAAAAGTGTACATTTAGTTGGTTTTATGATTAGGCATTGGAAAATTAAAAATCAGAACAGATTTGTAACGAATAGTTCTACGAATCTTTGCAGGTGCCATTGAATAAGGCAACTTGAGTAGTAACTTTATCTACTTTAGAAAGATATTTAAAAATATTAAAAGCATATCAGCAGTTAAGCGATTGGCACCTCACACTAGATTTTGATAAAATGTTCCAGAAGAAGATAAAGACTTTTAGTTCATTTCAGTTCAAGTTTCAGTTCATTCTTCAAAATTTAAATTGCTTATATTATTGCTAGTCTGTTTTTTGTTGGCAAATAGGTTGTGGCCTTGTAGAGGCAAGAAAGAAGAATAATTTTTCCATAAAATTTTAATTGACTTTCTCCTATTTTGCTACTTTTTCCTAATAATTTCTAATTTAATAAAATACATCTTCTCATTTATTTAATTTTTCTTTTATTTCTACATCACTTTTTTCAGCATTCTATGAGCCTAATGTTGAAAAGGAGAAACACGTAGGGAAATAAAATTATTTACTGTTTTAAATTTAGCAGGATGATTTTCTTTATTGGTTATTATCTTTGTTCTGATTAGATATTTTCATTTTACAGTAGGTAGGCCTCACGTCCGATTAACATTACATGACTTCTCTGCAGATTTTGTTTGCTCTTCTGAATGAGAGCTTGGTAATCTACACAATAGTAAGATGATATGTGTTCTATGGCCAATTGAAATTTGTAGATCAACTCCCAAGTCATGGCTTGAAGTCATGCCCAAGCCCTATGATTCTCCCGCTTTCGTAGGCGCGAGAAAAATAACACGTGCGCCCGCCATTGTGGCTTTGTCACCAGGTTCGAACGTGATTACGTTCGTAGATGCTACTGCACATCCTCGGGAGCGCAAAACCTTGTAATTTTTACCATACTATACCCAAAGAGTACTAAAGCGCTCTTTGGTTACATTATCCAATACCTTGATAATACTATCCAATGTCTTTGGTTACGCGGTGGCGTAGCCCAAAGACATGGTAACTTTTTCACGTCTTAGCGGGCAGCAATCTGCATTTCTGAGCCTCTCCGCATGCGCCAACTCGAAATCGAACTCGAAGTATTAGCGGGTCCCGCAATTCCGGCTGGATTGAGGAAATCGTTAGGGAGTTTGTGCTATTTGGAACGTTAAAGCACTCTCGATTTTCTGCGCATATGCAGTTCAAGTTTCCCTCCACTTTAGTGCAACTGTGCGTGCGTAGAAGATCGATAGTGCTGACACTATGGCGTGCACAATCTCCCTATTTCCACCATGCGCCGGATTTAGGGGGCGACTTACGTCGCATGGTAATCGATCAATCAGTCATGCTATTTGGAATTTGTTCCCGACTGTTGCTGCAGTGTGCTTCTAACTCTATTTCCATAATGCTATACGCGGTAATAACCGTATATTTCCGTAAACACTAATTTGCATAAAGTTAGATTGTATAATCATTTTTGTATTGGTATAGTAAATATTTGCAAAATTCACGTTATCTAAAATAATTTTCAAGGAAAAATTAAGTACTGATTCAATTACTGATGTTTATAGTGATTATTTATCCTTATGGCATGTTCGAAGCAAACCAACTTAATAATTATTGTAGACAAGGCAGCTTACCTCTATAATCATCGCCACAGCCAGGATATCAAACTGAGCAATTATTTATTCTCTACGTGAATATTTTTTACTTCTCTCACTTTCTACAATTCTCCTTCTTAGCACATTCATTCAAGGGCTTTCCGTCAAATCACGACGCATCGATGAAAATGCAAAGCAAAATATAAAATAACAATACATTTCCAAAGCCAACCACAATTGAATTCGCTTGCAGAATGAAAACTTGGGAATAAGTACACGCTAGCATCAACCCTTGTCGCGGGCTCCACACAGCTATTTGCCGCATGTTGCAGGGGGAATTGAGTGAGGTTGACATATCTCCCTTCATCAATCATGCCATCCAGCGAAAAAAAGACCTATGGACCTCATTTATTGCATTTATACGGGGGAGGGGGTTAAGTGTTAGGTAATTTTGAAGGGGTAGTTCAATTGTACGTAATGGGTGCGTTACAGGGGGAAGAGGGGATATTCAAAATACTCCAAATTTGCGTTGCGTCATTTATGGACGGCTTCCTATTCATCAAGGAGATTGTAATATAACCTTCTATTTATCCATGTCTCAAGCATAGAGGAGAGATACAACTAGAGAGATATCTCTACTCTATGGCCTCAAGCTTGACAGAACACGTGTTGGGAACAGAGAGATTGCATAAAGAGTTTGTTTACTCGGTTTAAAATACTGGCACACGTGACACCAAATGCGTATTTGTATGTCTGGCATGCATGCACGGCATGTTGGGGTGCAGGATTTTTAGGTTATATTCGTTGTTCACGGAAGTAGGTTTTCCGAGTGACAGCGCTGTTGAAGAAGCGAGAAATTGTGCATCAGGAATTTGTGGAAATTATTGAATTTCTGTTGGAAAACTGATTCAAGAGTTTGTTTGCTCACATCATTTTTTATCAAGAGTTTTAGGTCAGGATACATGACGTTTTGGTGTGACTGAAATTTTTGTGTTATTTTGAGTAGTTGTGAAGATAGTTAATATAAAAAAATGGATGAAGATTTGGAGGGATTTGGAACTTTAGTAACCAAAAATAAGACAACGAATTCTAAAAAAAGTAAGAAAAAAGGTGGTGGTTTTCAATCTATGGGTCTTAGTTTTCCTGTCCTGAAAGGCGTTCAAAAAAGAGGGTACAAGGTTCCCACTCCTATTCAGAGAAAAGTTAGTATGCCTATAAAATGTACCTTTTTATCAATATGTTTTAGCATCATATTTTAGATTTCATTCATTCACAATTAATAATCTTTATTTGCAGACCATACCTATTGTATTAGATGGTCGTGATATTGTTGCAATGGCTCGAACAGGAAGTGGTAAAACAGCATGTTTCCTCCTACCAATGTTTGAAAAGCTCCTGAATTCTGTTAAGAAACCTGGTGCAAGAAGTTTAATTTTATCACCTACAAGAGAATTGGCTTTGCAAGTAAGATATTTTAATTTTTGGCATTTCACAACTATGAGATATGATTACCCATAACATTATTTGTTCTAGACCCTAAAATTTATCAAGGAAATTGGTAAATTTACCGATTTAAAGCCAGCTGTAGTATTAGGAGGTGATGCAATGGACAGTCAATTTGCTGCCCTTCATGGAAATCCTGATATCATAGTTGCTACTCCTGGCCGTCTCTTGCATGTTTGTGTTGAAATGGAGCTGAAACTTCAGTATGTGCAGTATGTGGTGTTTGATGAAGCAGACAGGTATATTGTGTGCAAACAGTGTGTTGGTAATTTTAATTATGGAAAATTTAACGGCATGTTCTCTTCTTTCAAATATATTTACATATAGATTGTTTGAAATGGGATTTGGTGAACAACTTCAAGAGCTGTTGAAGCGATTACCTGAAGCTCGTCAGACACTCTTATTTTCAGCCACCTTACCCAAGATGTTAGTTGAATTTGCAAGAGCTGGCTTAAATGAACCTGCATTAATTAGGTAAGTACTATACCTATATCTGAATGCTAAATGTTTGATTGAACATTATTCAGGGTAGCCTCTTGTGTAAAACATGAAAAAACGGAAAATTAGGAAATTTCATTGCTTTGGAAAGGTCAGAGAAAAATTGGGGAATTTGTTGAAGAATCATTAGAAGTCAGAGAAATGTTCAGTGACTTATAAAACTAGGTATTATTCCTTGAAAAAAATTGCACAACAATTTTTTTTCTTAATTTCTTTTTTCTTGAGAAAATATTGTTTATTTGTACTTTGTCACAGTGAAATCGGAGAGCTGGCTGGTTAGTATCAGGTGGACTTCTTATTTTTTTTTACAAATATTGTGAAAATAAAAAATCTTATTTGAAGAAAATGTACTGGGAATAGTTGGGAAATTTGTCCAAGGAAATGAGTGGCCAACTCGTTGTTGTTTATGTATACATTTGTGTTTTACAAGCTTGCCATGATATAGACTTCACATTTTACTAGAAGAAATTGTTCTTTCTGTCTCATTTTAAAGCAGTATCTCTCAAGTACACTCACACACTCTACAGCAGGTTTATTTGTAAACACTAATGTTTCTGTTTTAGATTAGATGTTGAATCCAAAATACCAGAGAAATTGGAACTGGTTTTTCTGTGTTGTCGCACTGATGAGAAAATTGCAGCTTTATTATCTCTATTAAAACACGTTATTCCTTCCAATTCTCAGACAGTGGTATTTGCTGCTACAAAACATCATGTTGAATATTTAAAAATGGTATGGATGCTTGCTCTCAGTATATTTATTGACGTTGAATTTTTGGATTGATGCCCATTGTGTTTTACAGGTATTGGACCTTGCAGATATATCCAATTGTTGTATCTATTCAACAATGGATGCATCTGCTAGAAAAATTAATGCAGCAAAATTTCAAGTTGGCAAAGCTTCTGTATTAATAGTTACAGATATAGCTGCAAGAGGATTAGACATACCACAACTGGACTGCGTGATAAATTTCAACTTTCCTGCAAAACCAAAATTGTTTGTTCATCGTGTTGGTTAGTACGATTTATTTGTCTTCTGTTTGATTTATAAATCTAACTAGATTAGCTGTATTGCTGGTATTGTAGTAGTATTTAGTTGTTTAAACTTTCAATTTTTCAGGGAGATGTGCTAGAGCAGGACGTGCAGGTACTGCCTACTCACTTGTGAGTAGTGAGGAATTTCCCTATTTATTAGATCTGCATCTCTTTTTGGGGCGGCCGCTTCAAATTGGTGAAGAAAGTAGTACAATTGGCAGTATTCCTTCACCTGTAGTGGAGGAGGAGCAAATTGAATTGTTGAACTGGCTCACAGATTCATCTGATTTGGTAAGTGGATTTTGTAAAAACATTTTAAAGAGAAGTGTAGTTTTTTTGTTGTTATTTTTGGAAATGCATCCATTTAGTTAAACTAGTGGTGCTTAAATAGCATGTACTTTCTCCTCTGTATTTTCACGCACAATTGGATGAAAAGTACTCAAATTTAAAAAAAAAATTATTCATGACATTATTTCAAAATTTGTCTTTAAGGAACAGATTTCGTTAAGGGGGAAATCTCTAATTTTTAATATTTTTGTTGTAGGAAGACTCCAAAATGGTTTTGAACTTTGCAATTTTCGAAAAATCAGAGTTTTCAACAGACATGAAACCTGCACCATTCTTTTAAATGCCCTTCACACTATCCAGCCACAAAATTTAGTTAAAACAATGGAGCCTTTTTATAATTATTTTTTTTATTTTTGAAAAATGTCTCAGAGGCTTCATGTAAAGTACCTCCCAAAATTGAAATATAGGTTTCAAATTCAAGGGGGTTGCGACCACAGCTAGATCGATTGTGCAATATCAATTTTGGAGAAAATTGGCTGAACAGTTTAGCCGCTAGCATTGTTTGCAGACAGCCTTTTGCCATCATTCGATTTTGTGGTATCAAGGCCTCACAAAACGGATTCTGGCTACACCACGTGATAAAAGATTATATTTTTCTAAATGTAGCAACTGGATATCTAATCTTAGTTACATCCTTTACAATTTTTTATCGTGTATTGTGTGCTTATGAAAATGGCCATACTTCCATCATACCTGCCACCTTGCGTCCTTCTCAAACTAACCTTCTGTCCTAATGTGTAAATGTCAAATGATGAGAATTGGGATCAATATCACCCTTGTACTTTACATATTGCTATCTATTTTATTAACTTCCGATGCACACAGAAATTGAAAGAAAACTATGGAGGCTTTTACCTTGTGATAGTTGCCAGTAGTTTCATTGACTATCCAGGAACTTGGAAAAAAAAAAAAAAAAAAAAAAAACAACATAATTAAAATGTGATTTTGACTGAAAAATGCAAAATTTGATTAAGTAAATAGAGCTATTCTCACCCTTCATATACCGACTGAACTCTCATACTCATTGTGGCACAGCTGACTTCACACAGGTGTAGGGCTCTGAGGAAGAGGCCACCTGCCGTTAATTATTTGCTAATCACAGGTGTTATAGAACAGCAACTGTTTTTATATTCTTAATTTGTAAAGAACTTGTTCTGTATATTTACTGGTCTATATATTATTTCAGTAATGGTGAAGACTGTTTTTATTAAAATATTTAATTTATTGCAGTTATATAAGAGTCTTTTATTTGTTGTTCTTTAGTGGAGTGCTTGCTACATTTTTTTGGGAAATAATTTTGTTCAGCAACATTTGTGCTGCTGCGAGCCAGTAGTTTTTGTTGTAAAAGCCCTTCATTCAGTTTGCTATTTTTGTTATATCCCATAATTTTCTTCTATTGACTCTTATCTAAAGCAGTCATTAGATCATCATTTAATGATACAGTACCTTTTTATTTGCAGAAAGAATTGCAGAAAACGGCTAACAATGGATACAAGTCCTACTTGCGCACACGTCCTGGTGCCTCCGTTGAAAGTGTTCGTCGTGCAAAGGAGTTGGGACTTGCTCATCTTAAACCTCATCCAATATTTAATAGTGGTTATTTTGGAACGTCTGACGGAATGAAAGCTGAAATGCTAAGCAGAATTAAAAGTTATCGGCCTACTGGGGTAAGAAATTAAATGTCATGACATCAATCGTGTAACCTACCACAAAGCAAAATGTATATTTTATTAAACTCTGTTTCTAATTCTTCAAGGTCTATGTACACATCAGGTCTTTATTTAAATCCCACTGATGCATCACCAGCACTCTCACTACGCATTGGCAGGCTCTAAGTTTTGGGAAAAGAAAAGGCATTTTGTTAAGAATCAATGAAAATTACTTTTGGTTCACACTTCTGACCAGTTAATAGTCTAATAAATTGTGTAACTTTTGAAATAACACATCAGTAAACATGATATACATTTGCGTTGTTCACATTTAATATTTGTTTGATGCCACCTTTTGTACTTGATAAAATTCTAATCAAGCTGAGGTACAAACTAAGGTTTCCTGCATGTGCACTGAGCTATCATAACTCACTGAGGAACACAACTGTGTGGTTTACATCCACATGCCTTTAAAGAGGCCTAGTAAACTGGAAATTTAACAATAGTGAACATGATGCAACATGATTATACATTCCAGTGAACAAACATAGTATGATATTGCAATTCCTTCATTGTCTTGTGTATCCTGTTGAGCTTTACATCATTCTGAGCTCAGAAAAGGATGATCATTATATGTTAAATTGGACTACACATTTATTAGCACTACGGGTTATGAGTTGGATCCTTTGGATTTGTATCTCTATTTTTATAGTTTGGTGTATATGTGTTATAAAACTTCAATTTCAAACCATTGTATCAAAATGAAAAAGACTTTTTTCTCTTGCAGACAATTTTTGAAATTGGAAAAGCTCCTACCTCTGAAACTCTTGCAATTATGAGAGAAGCCAAGAAAAAACATAGTGTTGCGATTGCCACACACAAGAGAAAATTAGAAGAACAAGAACAGGAAAATCCCTTAGATACAGGTATTTATTAATCTAGAATGAAACCTCTTAGTGATAAGATAAAGAATGCTTAAAATCATTCTTTTGGATGGGTGATCTTCTTAAAGAGAAGATCATTATACTGAACTAATATACACTGTTAATGCTCTGACCACTAAGATGTACATCATAACACTATAGTGGTTTTAAGTGAAAGCTCTAGTGTATTGAATAATTAAATTACATAATAATTTTCATTTATTTATTAATGTTTGTTTGCAGAAAACAATACATTATTCATACTCCGAAAATTGTTTCTCTTCAGGTAATGCATGATTGACATTTATACCACCTTTTTCAGATGATTATTGATCAAAACACTCTTGTACTCCTATTTTGACTAAAAGACATAACAAGTTTCTAGTTATCAAGTTTACAGGCTAAGGACTGGTGTCTTGTAATAACGTACAGAGCCTTTGCAAGTTTTTTTTTTTTTTTGTTATCACATTGAAAGTTAGGCATATTATTGTGCTTCTGTGGAATGACCTTTCATTTTTTTATCGTGGAAGTTTCTTTACGATTCCTGGAAAGTCTTCACTCTGAGTTAAATGGAATCTCATCTGATAGTTGTTGCCCTACTGAGGGATGGTTTAACTTAGTTCAAAAGAACATGGTTGAACTGAGGTTTCTTAATTGAGTGTGAAGGTTTCTGGTTGTCATAAAATTACTTTTCTGCACAAATGTATGATTTTTGTGAGGAAGAAGAAGCACCATCTTTCAGGGGGTTTTAGTTATGTATTCCATAGAACACTGATTGAGAAAAGGAATGGTCTTGTTGAGAGATTTCACTATAAACTTGATTCTACAGTAATAGATGATATGTGTTATCCTTGAAGATGTAAAAGGAGTTAAATATTTAGTGATCCTGCAACATTCTCTGGATGTTTTACTCCACAATTTGTGTACTTCTTTAATTTAAATAATAGAACTTGTTTAGTCATGCAGTTTGAATGGAACTTAAAAGCTGACCTCGTTCACTCTTGAAATGTATATTTTGACAGATTATGTTGGGGCTTGTCATTGCAGAGGTCTAATTTTGATTTTTGTTACTTTTAGAATTCAAATCCTTTTTACCTAAAAAAAGTGCAAATGCTACAGAAAATAAATTGAGCTCGCCAACACTGTCACTTCATGAAAGAAAAAAAAGAAGAAAAGCTGCTGTAGATACAGAACATTTTGTGCCCTACCAGTCAGCTGATCACCACACTGAGCAAGGGTAAGAATTCACTGAAGAAAATATTTTATTTTGTTATTGTAAGTATGTTGCAGCATTTATAAACCAGATAGCATAAGTAGGCATTTGAATTTCTTTCTGTCAAATAATACTTACAAAACGTTCTATCATGTGCAATAATAAGGAAATTATTTTTTTCCTTATGTTATTCATGAGCTAAAAAATGGATCAATGTTCCTGTATGTAAAAACATTGTAATGATGTGGTGTTTTGCACACAAAGTAAGGTAAATATGCTTTGGCTTTAAAGTGTGACAATTGTCACCAAAATTTGCAAATGAGGGAAGCATTTAGAAGAATTTATCTTTCCACTTCCTTTTGTGTTTATTTACTGTCATTTTGATAATTGAAGAACAATGCTTCAAAGTTTTAATGAAATTCTATCGAGTGAATTGTGTAAATTACGGGTACTGAATTGTTACAAATCTTATTGAGCAAGGGCCATTTTGGGGTTGGAAAGGCAGGCTAGGCCACTGAACTTTCACAGCAAACTTCTTTCGCTCAGTTTTTACTTTCTCACATACTACTAACTGAATATAAATAAAACACCTTGTAATGCTTTCCAAGTCTCTGTGTAAGTTTCCTCGTTTTATCAGCAGCATCTTTATCACTGTTATCATTGCAATGGAGAAAATACATAATTGTAATAAATGTCTTGTTTCTTAGCATCTGCAGCCATCCCATTTCGCATATCTGTTCCAAAATCCCAATAACTTTCTTTGGAAGGCATATTATTACATCCTGATAAAAACAAAATGGCAGTAAAACATTGCAATTATTTGTGGATTATGACAGCCCAAAAAAACCGCATATTTGTTGGATTCCTCTACTAATAGATCAATAATAGTGCTATGTATCATCAACTCAAATAAATTAAACAGAGTCAAATTTTTACAATTACTGTAATTGGACTTTGAAAAATCATGAACAGGCTCAAAATCTCCATTTATCAAAGTTAAAAAATCCAAAATGTGAAGCCTTTCTTAATCCACTGGTTATTCGCAAAGGTACAAAATTTTCTGTTGACAACAATCAGCATAAGACACAAGGGATACACCTGACAATGGGTTAAAAGTAGAGATTGTTCAAGATGTTATTCAGGATATGATTGTAGTAGTACCTTCTATGAAAACATAAATTACTGCACTTTATAACTCATTAACATCATTATTGTATTTGTGACAATATGGTGATATTACTCCTCTAAGGGTTAAAGAGAACATAGTTAATTTCATAGCAGTTAATACTATTTGATTTGATTTACGCATCCAATAATGCTATAACATTGATTAAGCAGCCATCTCCATTATAGGCTATTTTTTGCAAGAACAATTGGAGACAACTTACGACACCTCTTCACTGTATCAGTTCATCAACTTTGTTGCAGCTACCTTGCAGGATCATAACTTCTTAAATGTTATTAGAATAACAGTATTTGTAATGTTGTTACATGAACCTATAACCAGTAATTCTTAGGTACATTATGTAAAACTTCTCAGATACAAGATGATGTGTAATTCAGAAAAAGCCCGCTGCTACATTGTCACTTGTTAAAAATGAAAGTGATTTCCAAGAAATACTTAGAATATTATAGACTAACAACATCTGTTGTCAGATTAAACACAAACAAATAAACACTACCTCAACAAAATAGTAATTTTGAAGTATTTAAAGAAAGTGTAGATGCATTAGTTTAATTTATCGCTTTCTTGAACGACACATTTTTCAGTGGTAATCAAAAAACCTAGTTTGTGTTGGGGAAAAGAATGCTTTGTCCAATCCCCTTTGTTGGAGATTTCCTTTCCAAGAAGAACATAGTAAGAAAATTATGTACTCTAGAATTAATAATTCTTTATTTATGAAATACATCTTTTATGTTTAGTACGACATATTGAAAATACCATGTGCTCTGTTATGGAAAATTATTTTTAAAAAAAATCAAAAGAGAAAAGCGTGTGTTTCAAAACAATAATATAAGAAAAATATAGAATAATCATTGGTGCAAAAGCACAAAATTAAAAAGATGTTAGTTTCAATTATCATGATACAGTAATTATAAAAGATATGTACTGGCTTCTGTAGAATATGCCATGAGCAAACAGTGCAGTAGCACTTACTGTATCTGGTTTAAAGTAGTGATTAAATGATAGTCTTTGTCAGCATAAACTTTATTTAATCAATTACTAGCTATTAGCTGTGAAGTTCTAATAGTATGCTGGCAGTCATGATGTTGGTAACATGTTCTGTTCATAATTGTACAAACTAATCATGGTGACACGGTGAATAGAATGATTATGGATATGCCCTGAAATGCTATTTGAAGAGTTTTGTTGACAGTCTTGGAAGCTGAAGTGGCAGAGAAACTTGACATTTTCCAGAAAATTCGGGTTTGATTTCTGAGGCAGAATTCTTTGAAAAGCTTAAATATCATTTAATCAGATTTTAAATATTAGCTATGAAATCAAAATAGGAGGCAGCCAAATGTGATACAGAAAACGTAAT
Source organism: Gryllus bimaculatus (assembly GCA_017312745.1). Lineage (NCBI taxonomy): Eukaryota > Metazoa > Arthropoda > Insecta > Orthoptera > Gryllidae > Gryllus > Gryllus bimaculatus. Next base: position 728,421 of record BOPP01000157.1, read on the forward strand.
CTATACATAATTGTACAAGCTAATTGTGATAAGGCAAAAATGCTTTAAGTTGCGATTCCTAGTTTTCTTGCAAAGAGTCAGTGTACATAGAGGAAGGAGGGGATCCTTTTATCTTGTAAGTTCTGTGCTTTCTCGTTTTATTTCTGTGCCTTAACATATCGGTGAAATATATAATTGTAAATAGAAATATTCATGGCAATTTAGATAATAGTGGTGTAGAAATAGTATATTAAGCAACTAATTTGTAGTGTTATGCTTTATTGCATAAGTATGTTTTGAGAAAGAGTGATGTTAGGAGTGAGTTTTCAAATTTGAACTAATGCAATACAGCAACACTATGCAGTTCATACACTATTTCTGTGTACAATACAATTATAAATTTGTAAAAGAACCTAAATTAATTTGGGAAACAAACTTCAAAAGCAGTATTGCAATTGGCAAAATACGAATGGCATTATGACCTCATGCAGAGAAGAGAGGAAGGGCGGGCTGTGAGGATAGCCGGTGAAGACAGGGGGGAGGACGAATGCTGAGGCCTGGTGGAATGATGCATTGGGGACAGGTTGTGCTGTAACATGCCATAAAATACCCTTGTATGAATGATTTCTTGCAATGGAAACTGTTATTTATAATGCTAGTAATAAAATTTGCTTGTATCATTGCATCCTCACCGATCTCAAATTGTGATCTAGCTTGATGACATCTGTTACAGTCTTATGGTGAACAACTTCCAATCGGAAGCAGCTCAAATGCAATTTGATTTAACAGCTGATAGTGCAGATCAAATGAAACGGCAGAGGAATCAAGTGAAGTGGGATCGAAGGAAGAAAAAGTTTGTGGGTACTAACCAGGTAAGAAAAGTAATAAAATAATGATGTAATAAATTCTGATTATGATATATTTGTCATGCTGTAATTTCCATCTTTTAGGAAACCAAGAATGGTAAAATTCTAACAGAATCAGGTGTCTGGATACCTGCTTCTTATAAAACAGATAGATATGCTCAATGGAAGGAGAAGAATAGAATTGATGCTAATAATGAAAGTAGTGATGACAGTGATGATGGCGATCCAGAAACTCAACGTAGGAGAGGTAATAGAATAAATACTATAGATACAGAAATATAATTGTGTGTCTCTGTAAGAGTAACACTAATAATTACTTTTAATCCGCAGCTTTTATGAATAAGAAGTTCCCGAATACACATTGGGGTCGACATAATGAAAAATTGCAGCGTAAAATGAAATCAGAACTGAAGAGACCAGAACAAATTCTGAAAGTTCGTCAGAAGCATGAAAGAGAAGAATGGAGAATTAAAAATAAGCAGACGAAAAAAAAGAAAAAAAGTCGTAGATAAAGAACAGAAAGAAGTATATGTAAAATGTTGAACATTTTGAATTAAATTTCAAATAGAATATCTTCCTTATTATAAAGTACCTTAAAAAACATATTTCTTTTTTATGCTTTTGTTGTGTTGATAATCTCAATATTTTGGTGTAAATAAAATGGAATATGTCATCTTGGAATATGTGCTTTTATGAAATATACACTAGCAACCTAAATAGACAAAAAAACATTTATACAGTAAAACATGCTCACTGTAGAATGTGTATTATGCAGAAATCTGTCCAATGTGAAAATAATCCACAGTTCTGGCAAATGTAAATTCTATAGTATTCCATTGTATAATGCAGAAAAAAAATACTGGTTCCTTGAGATTCCGTATTGATCACGTTTTACTGCAGTTATATCAACAACTGTTTCATTCAGTGTTGTCTTGTGAATAATTTTCTGAAAACATCCATAATCACAAGCACAGTTACACAGGGAAGGAAATTTCCCTCTTTCAAATTTTACAGTCACTATTAATTTTAACTTGTCAAGAAACTTTCAAACAGAAATATTTTCGGATAATTATTAAAACGAATAAAATCGTATCGTAGCATGAGCTGAGTGTAGCTTGCGCCATTTTACAAAATCTGTAATATCAAACTTTCAGCTAAAACATTTTTAATTTCCCCTCACAAAATTTGTTTCTGGATCCTTCCCTGATAATCAAGATACAATCAAAAGTAACTTTAAGGTAATTTCAGGGAAAATATTGTACCATGGGGAAACTTCTTTGTCTTCTGTCACTGTCTTTATTATTTGCAAAAATTAATCGATGGCTTTCTTTTATGTTATTTTTTCCTGGATCTTTTTCTGTTCCTGTTTCCCTGCAAGACCCATCAGTTGTGTATATCCTTAAGGTACCATCCTTCTCTTTTCATATTCTTGAATCTTCCCCAAACTATAATGCAAACTACTTTTCCTCTTCTTGTATGCAGATATTTAATCTTTGTTACTACAGCACCATTTCCTGGAGAACATCTTCCATTTTTCTGTAGCTGCTCCTGCTAGTTGGTATAAGTAATAATGCAGATGCCAAATTAATATGAAGAAATGGCCTTGAGTGGTAAATCATTCTTCCAATTGAAAGCCATAATCTGGGAAGTAACAAAATAGAATTTATTCCTAGTGTTTTAAAACCTAAGTTCTATTATTTATGAAACTTCTGTAGGTATGTGACATTTTGTCTATTGTCAGACTTTGCCAGCTAGTTAAAGGTGTCCCCCACCTGGGCTTGGTGAATTCCTGCGCTAGAGGTGGTAAGAGAGAGGCAAACAAGACATATTCCCTTTATCATATCTACCAAACTCTGCCTGCCTGAGCTTTTCTTTGTCAACTACAGAAGTAGATAATTTTAAAGGGAAAATACAGCTACTACTAAATGTAACTTGTCAACAGGATGAAGGAACCCATTTTGAAATTTCACCACCAAAGGTACAATTTTTGATAGATTTGGAAATCATGCAATTCATTATATTTTTGGACTCATCATGATATAAAAACAAGAAAAACAATTGGATTTTTTTGGAACAATTTTTTCTCTAAAAATATTTTAATGATTTTAATAAAATTTCCGCTATTGCTGTATTAAAAAATTGCAAGCTAAGATTATACATACATTTTGTGTATAATATGTTAACACTACTGATGTCAAGCAACAGAAAAATTGCACAACAAAACTTTTTAAAGGTCATTAATGGGTAGAAATCTTTAAAAATCAATTGTAAAAATACGTCGTCTTTTTTCGATTTTCAAAAACCAAAATACTCATTGATTCTTGTACTTTGTCTTCCAAATGTCCTTGGTTATTGAAAGGATTCTGAACTATGAGCATTTTTTAACAAAATTTGTGATGGAAAGTTGTTTTTTGTCTGACAAAATATTTTTTATTGGGAAAATTGGGCCCATTACAATTTTTTTGGCCAATTTTTTAACACTCAGCTTGAACCTGAAGGTATAGGGAGGCCTGTAGCTAGTGCACGCTTTGCCACCCCAGAATGTATCCAGTAGGATTAGTTAAGATGTAAGTAAATTTTGTTTACAAGTTAATGTATCATTCCAGAATTTTTTAGTGTTTTGTTGCGTATGCATGCCATATCCTGAAATCACGCATGAATCCATCCTCACCCCGTTTCAGAGCAACCGTACAAACTGCAGAAATCAACAATACGGGGTAAGCCAGGTGAGTTGGGTCGCCGGAGATGTGATAATTACTCCACCGCGTGGCCTCTCTTCTTGACAGAATTAAGTGAGTGTATTCAGTTAAAAATGTTTTTGAAATATCTATTGTACATCTCCCTATGCTCAAAATTATCTTACTTTGCACACGAGCTATATATGTTTTTGGAAAGGTAGAGAAGCCTAAAAAAAAGTCAGCCATTTCTCTTCTCCTTTTTTAATATATTGTTGTATGCGGATTGTGGACATTGATTTTTTGGTCGAATCTTGAGAGAAAGCAGTTTCTAGATGTAGTAATTAAATCCTTCAGTTTAGATATTACAATAAATGTACCTACGTAGACTAGACTTAATTCAAAGAACGCAATCGATCAAATAATAAGTAACAAAACCACTACTAGACACTATAATTGCAACAAAAGATTTCAAATGCAGTGATCACGCTACACGAATACAAATTCTTACTATTGTAAGTATGTGAACATCAACCAAAAATAATAGATTACTAGATTGTTTACTAAAAGTAACAAAATTATTCGTAGATTACTTGCTACAGAAATCATTAGACACGGTTTACAATAATATTGATGAAAATGATAAATAAATTTCTTTTTTTCCTACGCGTTCATTTCAGTTTAATACTATCTTTCCCCTCCAAATACAAAATTAAAACATTTCAAAGAAATTTATTTCCTGGATAACACAAGAGATTAGGACATCATGTAACAAACGAGTTTTTTTTTAAATTTCTAACCTTCATAACGGATCTCATAATTTCCACATAAACTTGCAAAAATACAAATCACTATTTAATTATTACTAAAAAAGACATATTAGAGTTCATAGACTACATACAAAGACAAGTAAGCTAAAATCATTAAACACGAACAGGATATTTTAAATTCTAATCAAACAAATGCAATGCGAAATGTAGTAAAAAATACATCAACGAGAAACCTTGTAGTAAATATTGTTTTAAAAGATAATGATGGAGACGTGAACGATCCGGCAACAGTTTCTAGTCTCTACAACTAATATTCTTCCAGAATTGTCGCTGATCTCACTATGAGTCTTACGCCAAAAAATACGAAATATCTTCCTATGGAATTTTCAATTAAAAATACAAACAAAAAACCAACAACAAAGGATAACTAAGAAATTTTCGACGGGTTTAGTCAAATTTCTGAATACTTTGTTAGACTTTTGCGCCAGCCATTATACACTCTTTTTTTCCTGGGTCTTTTTACTGTCTGTCATTACGTCCCAATGGGGCGAATTCTCGACCATGCATTAGACAGTAAAAGACTTGCGGGCTCCTTTTATCTGGGGTCAGAAGAACTCGAGGCCCTTCGCGAGAACACATACATGAAAGACGAGGAACAAACAACCATGCCCAAGCAGGATAAAAACCTGCGGTCCTTCGGGTCGAAGCGCTGAAACGGTATTATAATATACGATCTTAGACACCTCGGCCACCCAGGCCGGAAAACAATCGTTAACTCTCATATTCAATGCATCCTTATGGACCGAAACATTTCCAGATTTTTCAAACCGTTGTTTATCTTTTGTCGTTCGTCGTACGTCGTTCATCGTTCGTGGTTCGTGTTTCGTCGTCAGCTTTTCGTATCTCGTTTTTCAACGTCCGTTTTCGCCGTTCTTCTATCGTCGTTTGTCGGTGTTCTTTCGTCTAACGTTGTTCGTCACTCATTTTGTTTAATTCTTCTGTCGTCCTTTTTCAGTTCTTTTTTCCTTGTTCGTCGTTCCTTTATTGTCGTTTTTCGTCTGCCGTTCGACGCTCGTCTTTCATTTCCCGTCTTTCGTTTTTGTTCTTCAACGATTGCCTTTCGTCGTTTGACGTTCGTATTTCGTCTTCGCCTTTCGACTTCCTCTTTCGTCTTCATTTGTCTTCACCTTCCGTGCACGCCTTTTGTCTTCGACTTCGTCTGTCGTCTTTGTCTTCCTTCTTCATATTTAGTCTTTCGTCATCTTGCTCGTCTAGGTCTTCGGGTTCGTCTTTCTTCTTTCGTCTTTCTCATCACTTACGTCGTTTGTCGTCGTCTTTCATCTTCATCTCTCATCTTCGTCTTCGTCGTTCGCCGTTCCGTGGTCGTTCGTTTTCGTTTTCGACGCAAGTCTTTGTCTTTACTTTTCGTCTTCGACTTTCATCTCTGCCTTTCGTCTTTGTCTTTCATCTTCATTGCCGTCTTTCGTTAATTCTTTAATTTTCGTCTTTCCTTTTAATTTTTGCCTTTGATTTACATTATGTCTTATTCCACTCGTGATCGTATTTTGCCTCCGTCTTTCTTCGTTGTCTTTAGTGTACCAACGTTAGACTTCGTATTTCGTCATCGTCATTTGTTTTCCGTCATTGTCTTTCGTCGTTCTTCTTTCATCCTGTTCTTGGTTTCTTGGTTCTTCTTTAGTTGTTCACCATTCGTCGTTCGTATTTCGTCATTCGTTGTTCGTCGTTCTTTTTTCATCGCTCGTTGTTCCGCACGTTGTGGTCTTTGGTTTTTCGCCTTACGCCTTTCATCTTTCGTCGTTCGTCTTTCCTCTTTCGTCTTTCCTCTTTCGTCTTTCCTCTTTCGTCTTTCCTCTTTCCTCTTTCGTCTTTCCTCTTTCGCCTTTCCTCTTTCGTCTTTCCTCTTTCGTCATTCCTCTTTCGCCTTTCTTCTTTCGTCTTTCCTTTTTCGTCTTTCCTCTTTCGTGTTTAGTCTTTCCTCTTTCGTCGTTCGTCGTACACAATTCTTTGCTAGTCGTTCGTTTAAATGTTTGGAACTTTTATATTTTTCGAATTTTTATATTACCAAATTTTTATTTTTTTCGAATATTTATATTTTTCGAATTTTTATTTTATTCGAATTTGTGTACTTTTCGAACTTTTATATTTTTCAAATTTTTATACTTTCCAAATTTTTATATTTTTAAATTTTTATATTTTTCGAATATTATTAGTTTTTTTCGATTTTTTAGAGTTTTCGTTCTTTTTTACATTTTGTGTTTTGGTCTTTCGTCGTTCGTCTTTCGTCGTTCGTTATTCGTCGTCACTCGTCCGACTTTCATCTTTCGTCGTTTGTCGCTCATCGCTCGTTTTTCGTCGTTCGCCTTTCGTCGTTCGCCGCTCGTCGCTCGTCGCTCGCTTACATTTTTCGTATTTATATATTTTTGGAATATTTTTAAGTTTTTTGGTTTTTTTAGATTTTTCATGTTTCGTTCGTCGTTCGTCTTTCGTCCTTCGTCGTTTGTCGCTCATCGCTCGTCCTTGGTCGTTCGCCGTTCGTCGTTCGTCACTCGTCGTCCGTCTCCCGCCGCCCGTCGCTAATCTCTCGTCACTCGTTCGTTTACATTTTTCGAACTTTCATATTTTTAGAATTTTTATATTTTTTCGTTTCTCCGATTATTTAGATTTTTCTGTGTTCCCAGGTTTAGTGTTCCTGATCTTTCAATGTTCGTCTTTCCTCTTTCCTCGCTTTACGTTCGTCGTTCGACATTCGTCTTTCATGTTTCGTTGTTCGTCGCTCGTTTTTCTATTTTTCAAATGTTATATTTTTCGAATTTTTATATTTTTTGAATTTTTATATTTTTTGAATTTTTATATTTTTTGAATTTTTATATTTTTTGAATACGTTCAGTTTTTTTTAAAAAGTTTGTGTTGTTTCCACTTTTAGTGTTTCTGTCTTTCGTCGTTCGTTGTTCGTCTTCCGTCTTTCGTCGTTCGTCGCTCGGGGTTCGTCGCTCGTGGCCCGTCTCTCATCTCTTCACTCGTCGCTTGTTCGTTAATATTTTTGAATATTTATATTTTTCAAATTCCTCGGATTTTTAGATTTTTCTTTTTTCCACTTTTTGTTTCCGGCCATTCATTGTTTTCTTTAGTCTTTCTTCTTTCGCCGCTTGTCGTTCGTCGTTCTCTGTCGTTCATGCCATTTAAATGGTTCGAATTTTTATTTTTCTAATTTTTATTTTTTAAACTTTTTATTATTTCTAATTTTCATTTTTTCTAATTTTATTTTTTCGTTTTTTTTGAATTTATGTTTTATGAATTTTTATATTTGTCAAAATTTACATTTTTTAATTTTATATTTTTCGAATTTTTAATTGTTATAAAATTTAAGAATTTTTCAAATTTTTAATTTTTTCCATTTTTTGATTTCTCGAATTTATATATATTTCGAATTTTATATTTAGAATTTTTTTTTTAATTTTTATTATTTAATATTTTTTAAAATTTTGAATATCTATAATTTTTGAATATTTATATTTTTGAATTTATAAATATCTTGAATTTTTATATTTTTCGAATTTTAATGTTTTGAATTATTCGATTATTTATATTATCCACTTTTAGAGATTCAGAATATTTGTTTTTTCCACTCCACTTTTCAGTGTTTCTGGACTTTCGTCATTTGTCGTTCGTCGTTTGTTGTTCGTCGCTCTTCACTCGTCGTTCGTCGTTCACTTTTCGCCTTTCGTTGTTCGTAGGTCGTTCGTCGCTCATTTGTCTTTCGCTTTTCGCTATTCTGTCTTTATTTGTTCATCGGCCTTTCGTCATTCGTAAATATCAAAAAATAGAATTTTGAAAAATGTAAACGAAAGACTAAAAACGAAGGACTAAAAATATAAAATTTCGAAAAACATAAAATTTCAAAACAATATAAGAAATCAAAAAAATATAAAAATTAAAAAAATCAAAAAAATAAAAAAATCAAAAATATAAAAATTAAAAAATATAAAATTTCAAAAAATATAATTACGAAAAATGTAAACGAACGACCATGAACGAGTGACCAATGATGAGGGTTGAGAGACGTACCGTGCGATGGACGACGTGCGTCAAACGACCCGAGAAGAACGACGAGCGACGATAGAGATAAGACAGATACATCGGACGACGACTGACGCACGATAAACGGTAGACGAAATGAATCTAACGACGTGGGACTAAAAATGTAAAATTTCGAAAGTCATAAAATTTAAAAATATATAAAAATTCAAAAATATAAAAATTCGATAAATATAAAACTCAAAAATATAAAAAATATAAAAATATAAAAATTCAAAAATAAAAAATTTCAAAAAATAAAAATTCAAAAAAATATAATTTCGAAAAATGTAAACGAACGACGATGAACGAGTGACCAATGATGATGGTTGAGAGACGTACCGTGCGACTTTTTATAGTCCTTTATTTTTTCGTAATTTTATTAATTTATTTTTTACTTTTTTTTGATTTATATTTTTTTATTTATTAAATTTTCGAATTTTATATTTTTTTGAATTTTTGTTAATTTTGAATTTTTATTATTGTATTTTGAATTTTTATTTTTTGTTTTCTATATTTTTTTGATTTCTGATATTTTTTCATTTTTTTAAATTTTTATGACTTTCGAAATATTTATATTTTTAGTCCCACGTCGTTTAGCATTCATTCGTCTATCCGTTTATCGTGCGTCAGTCGTCTGTTGTGTCTTTATCTTATCGTCGCTCGTCGTTCTTCTTCGGTCGTTGGACGCACGTCGTCCGTCGCAGGTACGTCTCTCAACCTCATCATTGGTCCTCGTTCATCGTCGTTTCGTTTACATTTTCGTAATTTTATTTTTTGATTTTTATTTTTTGAAATTTTATATTTTTGAATTTTTATATTTTGATTTTTTATATTTTTGAGTTTTTTATATTTTTCGAATTTTTATATTTTTGAATTTTTATATTTTTTGATTTTTTATATTTTTAAATTTTTTAAATTTTTTGATATTTATGAATTTTATATTTTTTGAATTTTTTATATTTTTTGGATTTCTTTATATTTTTATTTTTGAAATATTTTTGTCTTTCGAATTTTATATTTTTACTCCACGTAGTTAGATTCAATTCGTCTTCCGGTTTATCGTGCGTCAGTCGTCGTCCTAATGTCCTCGTTTATCCTATCGTCGCTCGTCGTTCTTCTCGGTCGTGGACGCCACGTCGTCCGTCGCACGGTACGTCTCTAACCCTTCATCATTGGTCACTCGTCATCGTCGTTCGTTTACATTTTTCGTAATTTTATTTTTGGATTTTTATTTTGAAATTTTATATTTTGAATTTTATATTTTTGATTTTTAATTTTTGAGTTTTATATTTTTCGAATTTTTATATTTTTGAATTTTATATTTTTTGATTTTTTTATATTTTTAATTTTTTAAATTTTTTGATATTTTGAATTTTATATTTTTTGAATTTTTGTATATTTTTTGATTTCTTATATTTTTTATTTTTGATTTTTTCTTTCGAAATTTTATGTATTTTTACTGCCTACGTAGTTAGTATTCATGTTCGTCTGCCGTTTACTCTGTGCGTCCAGTCGTCGTCCGTGTCCTGTCTTATCTCTATCGTCGCTCGTCGTTCTTCTCGGGTCGTTGGACGCATCGTCGTCCGTAGCACCGTACGTCTCTCAACCCCTCAACATTGGGTCACATCCGTTTTCATCGTCGTTCGTTTTACATTTTTTCGAATTTAATATTTTTTTGAATTTTTTAATTTTTTCCGAAATTTTTTAATTTTTAATTTTTTTTGAGT
>BOPP01000157.1:742331-791615 GCA_017312745.1 Gryllus bimaculatus
TTTTTTGAATTTTTAATTTTTTGAAATTTTATATTTTTGAATTTTATATTTTTGATTTTATATTTTTGAGTTTAATTTTTCGAATTTTATATTTTTTGAATTGTTTTAATTGTTATTTTATATATTTTTAATTTTTAAATTTTTGATGTTTTTGAATTTTTATATTTTTTTGAAATTTTTTATATTTTTGATTTTATATATTTTTAATTTTGAATATTTTGTCTTTCGAAATTTATATTTTTTACTCCTAACGTAGTTAGATTCATTTCGTCTACCGTTTATCGTTGCGTCAGTCGGTCTTTTGTTGTATGTCATCTCTTCGTCCGCTCGTCGTTCTTTTCGGGCTCTTGGACGCACGTCGTCCCGTCGCATGGTACGTCTCTCAACCCTCACATTGGTCACTCTTCATCGTCGTTCGTTTATATTTTTCGATTATATTTTTTGAATTTTTTATTTTCGAAATTTTAATTTTAATTTTTTTGAGTTTTTATATTCTTCGAACTTTAAATTTTTGAATTTTATATTTTTGAATTTCTATATTTTTTGAATTTTTATATTTTGAATTTTATATTTTTTGAATTTTTATATTTTTGAAAATTTTTATATTTTTGAATTTTATATTTTTGAATTTTCATATTTTTGAATTTTTTATATTTTTTTAATTTTATATTTTTTGTATTTTTTTGAATTTTATATTTTTTGAATTTTTATATTTTATGATTTTTATTTTTTAAAATTTTTTATTTCTTCAATTTTTATAATTTTTGATTTCATTTTTTTTGAATTTTTTTTTTTGAAATTTTACATTTTTATTTTTATATTTTTTAATTTATTTTTGAGTTTTTTATATTTTTCGAATTTTTACTTTTTTGAATTTTTATATTTTTTGAATTTTATATCTTTTGAATTTTTATATTTTTTGAAATTTTTTAAATTTTTTGAGTATTTATTTTTTTTAATTTTTATATTTTTGAATTTTTTTATTTTTGATTTTTTATATTTTTGAGTTTTTATTATTTTTTCGGAAATTTTATTTTTTGAATTTTATATTTTTTTGATTTTTATATTTTTTAATTTTTTAATTTTTTTATATATGATTTTTTTTTTTTTAATTTTTATATTTTTTGATTCTGGATATTTTTTTTCATTTTTTTAATATTTTATGATTTTTCGAATTTTATATTTTTAGTCCGACGGATGGTTGATTCATTCGTCTTCCGTTTTATCGTGCGTCCAGTCGTCGTCCGATGTCTCTGTCTTATCACTATCGGTCGCTGGTCGTTCTCGGTTCGGGTCGTTGGACGCATTTTTGAATTTTTTATTTTTTGATTTTTTTATAATTTTGAGTTTTTTTATATTTTTCGAATTTTATATTTTTGAATTTTTATCATTTTTTGAATTTCTATATTTTTTGAATTTTTATATTTTTGAATTTTAATATTTTCTGAACTTTTATTTTTTTTTGGGGAATTTTTATATTTTTGAACTTTTTAATATTATTTGCATTTTTTATATTGTTTGAATTTTTTATTTTTTTTTAAATTTTTTATTTTTTTGGAAATTTTTAAAATTTTTTTTTATTTTTTATATATTTTGAATTTCTTTTTTATGTTTTGAAACCCATTTTTATGTTCTTTTGAAATTTGTATATTTTTAGACCCACGCTGTTTTAGATTCATTTCGTCTTCCGTTTTATCGTGCGTCAGTCGTCGTCCGATGTCCTCTGTCTTATCTCTAATCGTCGCTCGTCGGTTCTTCTCGGGAGTCGTTGACCACGTCGTCCCGTCGCACGGTTAACGTCTCTCAACCCCTCATCTTGGTCCCACTTATCGGTTCATCGTCGTTTCGTTTACATTTTTCGTAATTTTATATTTTTTGAATTTTTATATTTTATGAATTTTTTTATTTTTTACAATTTTTATTCTTTCAATTTTATTTTTTTTGATTGTCTGATATTTTTTTCATTTTAAAATTTTATACTTCTTCGAAATTTTATATTTTTAAGTCCACACGGTCGTTAGATTCATTCGGTCTACCGTTTATCGTGCGTCAGTCGTCGTCCGTTCTGTCTTATTCCTATCGTCGCTGTCGTTCTTCTCGGGTCGTTGGAACGCACGTCGTCCGTCGCACGGTACGTCTCTCAAACCCTCATCATGTCACTCGTTATCGTCGTTCGTTTACATTTTTCGAATTTATATTTTTTGAATTTTTTTTGAAATTTTACATTTTTAATTTTTGATATTATTTTTAAATTTTTATAGTTTTTTATATTTTTCGTATTTTTATATTTTTGAATTTTTTTTAATTTTTGAATATTTTTATATTTTTTGAAATTTTTATTTTTTGAATTTTTTATTTTTTTATTTTTTATTTAATTGTTTTAATTTTTATATTTTTTATTTCATGATTATTTTTTCAATTTTTTAAATTTTTTTTGACTTTCGAAATTATATATTTTTAGTCCCACTCGTTGATTCATTTAAATATAAAATTTCATAAAAAAATTCAAAAAATATAATTTCGAAAAAAGTAAACGAACGACGATGAACAAGTGACCAATGATGAGGGTTGAGTAACGAGTACCGTGCGACGGACGACGTGCGTCCACCGACCAGAAAAAAACGATGAGCATCGATAGATTCACTAAAGAACGGACGACGACAGACGCACGATAAAGGGCAGACTACAAACTGAATCGAACGACATGGGACTAAAAATATTGAATTTTAAGACATAAAAAATAAAAAATATAAAATTCAAAAATATAAAAAATTAAAAACTATAAAAATTCCAAAAATATAATAATATAAAAATAAAAAAAAATATAAAAATTCAAAAAGGATAAAAATTCAAAAAATTAAAAACTCGAAAAATATAAAAACTCAAAAATATAAAAAATCAAAAATATGAAAATTCAAAAATATAAAATTTTAAAATAATAAAAATTCAAATAAATATAATTTCAAAAAAATATAAACGAACGACGATGAACGAGTGACCAATGATGATGGTTAAAAGACGTACCGTGCGACGGACGACGTGCGTCCAACGACCCGAGAAGATCGACGAGCGACGATAGAGATAAAACAGACACAAAGGACGACGACTGACGCACGATAAACGGTAGACGAAATGAATCTAACGACGTGGGACAAAAAATATAAAATTTCGAAAGTCATAAAATTTAAAAAATGAAAAAATATGAGAAATCAAAAAATAAAAAAATAAAAAGTAAAAAATTCAAAAAATGTAAAAATTCAAAAAATATAAAAATTCAAAAATATAAAAATGAAAGAAATAAAAAAAATAAAAAATATAAAAATGAAAGAAATATATAAATTTAAAAATATAAAAATTCACAAATTTAAAATTTCGAATAATTGAAAAATATGAAAATTGGTAAAGAAAGACGAAGAACAAGTGACGAGTGACAGGAGTTTAGAGAAGGATATTGTGCGACGGACGACGAGCAAACAGTGACGAAGAGCGACGGTAGAGAGTTACTACTGACGAACGACGAACGGCCAAAGGTAAAATGCGAAAGACACACGACGAACAACGAACGACAAAATACGTAAGATGATGATAATTGAAAGACCGAAGCTGAAAGGTGAAGCTAAGGAAACTTAAAAACTTAAGGGCGAAGGATGAAAGATGAAAACGAAACCGAAAAGATGAACGCCAAATTACGAAAGACGAACGACAAAAGACGACATAGGAACGACAAAAGACGCACAATTTTAACAACCGTAAAATCTTTTTAAATCCCTGAATATAAAAATTCGAAAAATATAAAAATTCGAAACATAAAAATTAGAAATATGTAAACGAACGACGAAGAACGAGTTGAGAGACGGGCAACGTGCGACCGACGACGAGCGACAAACGACCATTGACGAACGACGAGTGACTATAGAGAGTGACGACAGAAGAATGACGAACGGCTTAAGGTGATATGCGAACGACACCCGACGACCGGCGAACGACAAAAGACGGAAGATGAACAGCGAAAGACGAAAGACGGAGCTGAAAGATGAAAATACAGAAACTAAAAATGAATGGCGAATGACGAAAGACGAAAACGTAGCACGAAAGACGAACGGCAAATGACGAAACACGGATGGCAACGACGAACGACGAAAGACGCTCGAAGAACGGCAGATGACGAATGACTTTCGATGAACGACGTTGGACGAACGACAATAGACGACAGAGGAACGACAAAAGACGCAAAAAGTGGAACAAACGTAAAATCCCTTTAAATCCCTGAATATAAAAATCCGAAAAATATAAAGGAACGACAAACGGCGAACGACAACCGTAGAAGGTGAGAGGCGAACAAACAGCGAACGGCGGACAGCGAACGACGAACCACAAGAGACGAAAAACCAAAATTGTCACAACTAGACACAAAAACGTGATAAAACAGAGATATCTAAAATACAAAAATACAAAAATTATAAATATTCGAAACAATATAACTTCGAAAAATTCGATAAAAATAGAAATCCAAAGAATGGAAATTCATTAAAATATAAAAATTCGAATAATATAAAAGTTCCAGAAATATAAAATTTGAAAAATATAAAAAATTGAAAAATTTTAAAATTTGAAACAAACGAACGAGGAAAGCCAAAATGTGTAAGGCGATCAACGACGAAAGACCAGAACAAAATGTGAAAAAACCAAAAGCTAATAATTTGATAATCCACAAAATTTGAAAAAATAACGATTCGAAAAAATTGAAAAATATAGAAAATTGAAAAATTAAGCGAACGACAAACCACTGTTGACCGACAGTCGACGAACGTAAAACTACGAGCGACGAACTAACGACGAGGCGAAGGGCGAAAGGAGAATGAAGAACGACGAACGTCGACAAACGAACGACCAAAGACGAAAGACGAATGACGTATGACGAAGACGAAAAACGAACGACGAAAGACCGGGCAAAAAATGAAGAATTGGAAAATAAAAAAAATTAAAATTACAAAAAATTAAAAAATATAATAATTCAAAAACTAATAATCCCCAAAAATTAAAGTTCGAAAATAATAAAAATTAAAAAATATAAAAATTGAAAAATATAATAAATCAAAAAATATAAAAAACGGAAAATATAATAATTCGGAAAATTTAAATGAATGTCGAACGAGGACCGACGTGGAACGAGCGATGAGTGACAGCGACGAGCGACGAGGGACGATCGACAAAAACGAAAGACAAAAGACGAAAGTCGATAGACGAAAGACGGACGATTAACGGCGAATGAGGAACGACAAACGACTAACGACTAACGACGAAAGACGGCTGACGGCAACAGAGAACTGACGACGAACGAACAGCGAACCGCGAAAGACAAAAGACGAATCACGAAACACGAAAGATAAATGACGAAACATGAACTACGAACGACGAACGAGAAACGTCAAACGACAAGCGACACATGACCAACGACGAAAGGCGAACGGCGAACAACGTAAGACAAAAACGAAAGACGAAAGAGGAACTGCGAACAACGTACTAGGAAAACCGGAAAATGAAAGACGAACGGAAAACGGCGAACGACGAAAGACAAAAAACGATATACAAAAACGAACGTCGAACGATAAACGGCGAATGTGAAAAGAAAAAAACGAAAGACGAAAAGAGAAAGACGAACGGCGAACGATGCAAGACGAAAAACAAAGGACGAAAAATGCAATATGAAACGACGAACGGCGTGCGACGAAAGGAGAAAAACAAAACTCGAAAAACGATTGACGAACGACGAAGGGCGAACTGGGATCGACGAAAGACGAACGACGAATGACAAACGACGAAAAACAAAAGACGAGAAACCAAAGGAACCATGAACAGCGAATGCGAAATGGCGAATGACGAAAAAAGGAAGACGAACTACGAACTGCGAATTTCGAACAGCGAAAAACCGGCGGACAACAAAAGAAGGACGACAAAGGATGAAGGACGAACAGCGAATGACGATCGACGGACGACCAAAGACGAACGACGTACGACAAGCGTCGAACGACGGACGACAACTGACGGACGACGAATGACGAAAAGCGAAAGGTTAAAGGCGAACGACATACGGCCAACCACAAATGAAGTAACAACGAATGATGAACGATGAACTACCATCCACGTACGGCGAGCCTCGAAAGCCGAAAGAAGAAATTTGAACGACGAACGAAGAACGGCGTGCAAGACCGGCAAAAGGCCCACTCTGAAAGACGATCGACGAAAGACGCCCGACGAATGACGAACGACAACTGACAAACTGACGTCTGGTGAGTGAAAAACAATGAAAGACGATCGTCGAACAACGGACGTCGAACGAAAGGCAAAAGGCGATCGGCGAACGGCTAACATCAAACGATGAATGATGAATGACGAATGACGAACAACAAACCACGTAGGACGAAGGACGAAAGACGAAAAATATTCGAACGTCGAACGAAGAACAGCGAACGGCGTTAGATGAACGACGCCCGACGAAATACAAAAGACGGACGTCAAAAAACGAAAAACTGGTGACGAAAGACGAATGACGGAAGATGAAAGACGAATCAATGAACGACGTAAGTCTAAAAACACAAAAAAAGACGAATGAAAGGATAGACGAAATACGATAGACGAAAAACGGAAGACGAACGATGTACGACGAACGAGGAACTATAAATAACAAAAGACTAACGACGAACGACCAATGACGAACGGCGAAAAAATGAGAAAGAATAACTATGATCAGCGAAATCGAAAGGCGAATGACGAAAGACGAAAGGTGAACGACTGACGGCGACCAATGATAGACGACAGACGAACGACGTATAAGGAAAAACAAACGACGAACGATGAAGGCCGATCGACGAACGACGCGCTACGAACGCAGAAGGATAAAGACGAATGAAGTCCGACAAACAACGAACGACAAACCCCGAAACACAAAAAACGAACGAAAAAATACCGGGAAACGACGAGCGACGACTGTAGAACTATGAAAGGAAAAGGACGTACAACGATCAACAAAAGGCGAACAACAAACAACGTGCGGAACAAAGAGCGATGAAAGAAAAACGATGAAAAACGAAAGACGAACAACGAACGAAGAACCAAGAACGGCGAAAGAAGAACGACGAAAGACAATGACGAAAGACGAAGGACGAAAAAGAAAGTCGAGGTCGAATACGTAACCGAAAGTTGGAACACTAAAGACAACGAGGGAAGACGAAGACAAAATACGATCTCGAGTGGAAAAAGACATAATGTATGTCAAAGGCATAAAAATAAAACGAAAGACGAAAATTAAAGAATTAACGAAAGGCGGCAACGACAACGGAGGACAATGGCGAAAGACAAAGACAAAAGGCAAAGACGAAAGTTGAAGACGAAGAGTAAAGACGAAGACGAAAGACATGAGAAGACCATGAAAGACGTAGACGGAAACCAAAAAAAGGAAGATGGAAGATGAAGACGAATGACGACGACGAATTATGAAATTATGACGAACACGAAGACGTAGTCGAGCAAGAAGACGAAAGACTAAATATGAAGCAGAAAGGCAAAGACGACACACGAAGACAAAAAACATGGACGGAAGGTGAAGACAAATGACGAAGACGAAAGAGTAGACAAAAGAGGAAGACGAAATACGAAAGACAAAAGACGAAAAGCGAACGATGAAGGACAAAAACGAAAGGCGGAAAATGAAAGACAAACGTTGAACCACAGACGATGAACGACAAACGACAATGAAGGAACGACATACAATGAAAAAAGAATGACGAGCGACGAAATAAGGACGAGAAAATGATGTTAGACGAAAACGAATGACAAACAACTTTAAACGAAAGACCACCGACAAAAACGACGCAAGACGAACTGCGAACAACGAACGTTGAAAAACGAGATACGAAAACTGACGACGAAACATGAACGACGAACGATGAACGACGAACAACGAATGATGTATGATGAACGATGAAAGACGAAAAACGAAAGACAATCGACGAAAGCTGACCGACGAAAACTGACTACGAACGCACGGCGAAAGACGAAGACGACCGACGCAGGGCGAGCTAGGAATAGCGAACGGCGAACGACGTACAACGACCGACGAACAGCGAACAACGAAAGACTAAAACAAAAGACGAACGACCAATGACGGACGGCGAAAAAAGGTGAAAGACGAACGACGAAAAAGAAAGGCGAAAAGCGAATGATGAATGACGAAACATGAAAGGTGAACGACTAAAGGCTAGCGACGAAAGATGACAGACGAGAGACGAAACACGAACGACGAAAGACGAAAGACGGTCGACGAAAGACGAAAGATGGTCGACGAAAGATGAACGAGAAAAAACAAACGATGAACCAAGAACTACGAAACGAACAATGATTGTTGAAGGAATGACGTTTGAAGAACGACGAAGACGAACCGAAGACGAACCGAAGACGAATGACGAAAACGAAGGCGAAGATGAAGACGAAAGATGAAACAAGAAAGACAAAAGACGAAGGCGAAGATGAAAAATGACGAAGAAATGCAAAAAAACAACCAATGACGAAGACGAAAGACGAAGCCGAAAGATGGAGACAAAGACCAAAGGGGAAGACGAAGGCAAAAGACGAAGACAGATGTAAAAGATGAAGACAAACGAATGAGGATGACGAAAGACGAAGACATAAGATGAAAGACGAAAGGCGGCGACGTTAAACGAAGACGTGACAAGGTGACGAAAAACAGTGACGGAAATGCCAACGAAATACGGCAAAACACGGGGACGAAACAAAGTGAGGAAACACGGAACCGAAACGGCGACGAAAGACGGCGGCGAAAGACAAAAACGAAAAACGAAGATGAAAGACTAGAGCGAAGGAGCAAGACGAAAGACCAAGACGGAAGATTCTGTTTTAAGTTATGAAGGGTGAGAAAGGCAAGTGTGGTCGGGTAATAAACTCCGTATCATTGTGCGTCACGAATTTAATTGAGAATAACGATGAAAACATTTGTTTACGGACAACCTGAAAAATTACATAATTTAACAAAATTTAATATACGGCCGACATAATATTTATACATTAAAAAAAATATTCATTTGAAGTTCAGACTACCATTAGGTCGAAGGGATAACACTAACGTATGCAGAAATTACAGGGCGCTTATGGCAGGAACACAACTTGAGAAGGATGGCGATTCACGTATTCTTCAGTATGTAATACAAATAAATATTTACGAGGCCAGCAATAATGTTAACATAAACAGTGAAAGGTATGTGCCTGCATTAATACTCGGTGCCTTTCTGTGCTTTACAAATCTATTATGCCCCTAAACAAAAATGAATCACTGCTCGGCCGCATGCTCCCGACACGGTAGCCGGCCCCAAAACTGATCCCCTTTTCTTTACTGGGAACGCCTTTCATACGCAACCCCACTGACATGTATGTCATCATAATTAGTTGATCCGTGATCGTCGCGCGCTTCGTGAGGCCGACCCTGTGGCACGGGGGGAGGGAGGAAGGCGCCCGACTGCAGAGGCACGTCCTAGCGACTCGAGGAGGTACTAGCATATAGCCGAGCGGGAAATTTTGGGTTATAACATTATTCCCGCTCAAAATATTGGCGTTGGGATAATATGAAATATTTCTTAAGATACTTTTCGCTCGAGTTTTGCAGTTTTCCTTCTAGAAAAAATATTTCTTGAGACTGATTTCATGCACTTTTCCAAGGCCAAGCCATAATGGTCGAAGGTTACGTCCCAGTTCGGCACGATAACTCATTTTTTTAAAACAGTTCCAAGCCGGCAGCGGTGGAGGTCGGACGTGCCAGCTGCTCCGCTCCGCACGTTATCAGTGAGACCCCGTTCTCCCCAAGATAAGCACTTATTATAAACGGTGATTGTGTGCAGTGAAAGTCCCGCCTTCGATCAGGGCAGCGACAACGGCCCCGGCCTCGGTTACGGGGCCACCAGGATGGCGGAAGAGATCCACCAGGAACAGAGACAACTGCTAATCGATCAATACCAGTGCCAAATCCATCAACTGCAACCAGACCTCCAAGAAGCACAGCTTAAGGTTCAACGCTATGAACAATCGACGCAACCTTACAATACTCAGTTATGGCAAGCAGAAGAAACCGAAATGCCACAGCCACGTTCCTTAGAGAACAGTGTAATTCCATCGTCTCAACAAATCAGGTTCAGTGCAATTCTAGTTTTCTACCTGAATGGCAAGTTGTTCTCTCTGATAAGCGTAAACGACGTGACAGCTGTGGTATAGTAAATCCCATAGCAAGCACCAAATACGAGTGAAATAAAAATAAGTAACAGGTTCAAAGCATTGCAAAGCACTGGAGACAACTCCAACAACACGGAAGAGACACCGCAAGCAAACTATATGAATGAAGATACAGATCCAACGAAACCTCCGCCTACATTTTTCCTAATGTCAAAAAAGGCCCTCGTTCACACAATCACTACTTGAAGCTATCGGGCAAAATAAATTTACATATAAAATGTACAAAAATGAAGTAAAAGTCAACCCAGAGCCAATAGAAAGCTACAGAGCAGTTACAAAATTCCTAAACGAAAAAAGGCAATGTATCACACGTACCAACTAAAAAAATAAAGAGCATTTCGGGTTGTCCTCAGGCACGTACACCCATCTGTTGAAACAGAGTATTCAAAATGAACTTGAGGAACTAGGTCACAAAGTCAGGAACATTTACAACATTCGTCATAGAGTGACAAAAGACCCAACATGCCTTTTCTATGTCGATCTAGAACCACGACAGAATAACGCAGATATCTACGAAAGTACTATATTAATGCACGCCCAAGTCAAGTTCAAACCACCGTATAAAAAGAAAGAAATGTGCAATGCTATAGATGCCAAGAGTACAACCATAGTCGTGCGTACTGCAAACGAAGTCCTAGATGTGTGAAGTGCTGAGAAGCACACCTTACCGAAATGTACCGTATATGATAGCAAGATGGAATGCAAATGGCCTCTTACAGCACAAATAATAATTAATTTTATTCCTTCAGAATTATAAAATTAACATCATGTTAATTAGCGAAACTCAGTTCACCAAGAAATCGTATTTCTCAATCCATGGCTACGTGACCAACAACACACAACATCCAGATGGCACCGCTCACGGAGGAACTGCTATTATTATACGGAACAAAATCAAAAATCATGAACTAAAAGAATACAGCTTTGAATACCTGCAGGCAACCTCTGTCCAACTTCAAGATCTATATACTAATTGAATAGATAGATACTAATGTAAGTTTTTGTGTGTGAAATAGGTTTTCTGTGCGTTGCACTTTCAATTTACTTTGTTTTTCAAGTGCTGCTCCGATTGCGTCCGAGCAGCCATGGGAGAATTTTGGTTCCAAGAGTGGCCACTCTGCGTTTGGGTGGATAATTTACTTACTGTTTGTTATGTACGTTAATTGTAGAATATTTTCGTTATTGAGATAAGCGAAAGTCTAATAACTCACTCTGACCATGGATACACTCAGTGTAACTGTCACTGAAATTATTTCCGTCTCCTAACTCGCTGTTTACTACTCAACTCGATAAGATTCAAAATTCTCGTCACTACGTGTATACAAACTATATCACCAGACCGATTATGCGTACTAAATGACTGCTTGCAAGCCCTGCTGAGCCTCTTTTCCTAGCTGGTAACATCTTTTATAGGCAACCCAACTGGCATCAACTGGTTTTCTGAAACACGCGACAATATTAATAATTTTCCAATTATGCCACGCAATGGGGAGTATTGATTGTTTTGGCAGTTTCACTCCCAATTGTTTCGCATCTAACTCCGAAATTGTTTTTCGTGTTGGAGTCTGGTTTGCTCCATTCAATTACTCTAAATAATTCTACCTCTATTCCGGTTTTCAGAAAGTTACGACAACTTTATTATTTTTACAAATTTGTCACACAATGTACTGTTTGTTGTTGCAACATGGCTTAGCGTAGTTTCGCGTCTTCACAACTTTTTTTTTTCGGATTGGAGTCAGGTTTGCTCCATTCAATTTCTCGTAAATAATTCTACTTCTACATCAGAAAATCGCGACGAACTTACTATTTTCCCATAATTGTGACGCAATGCTGGTATTTTGTTTGTTTTTGCATTTTTGCTCCGCATTGTTTCACTTATATCTCCAAAACAATTTGACGGATTGGAATCTAGTTTGCTTAATTCAATTGCTTGTAAATTGATCAACGTATATACTAGTTTTCAGAAAGCAAAAATCAAGCACGGGTAACAATAGAGTTTATTTGTAACTTCACGCCTGCATAACTCCTCCTATAAATATCCCGCTTAAAAGTTCTGGAGAGGTTCTTACCTCGACTGGCTTGTTTTGTTCTAACTTTAGGTCAGGCAGGTCATTAAGGTCTGCCAGGTTCCTTAATTCGCAAATAGATTCGTAAAACTGATATTTAAAAGGGACTGGACACTGTTCATAATCAATCATAATTCATTTCACACGGGTGCCATACATACATGTGTATTCGATCACTCGGCGTAATAAGATATTGTGTTATTAATTTATATTAAAAATGGATCACTGTCAACGTTATTGATAACTTGATGGGAATACGAAAACACACACTACACATTCGCTTTACTACAAAGTTCATAACTCACATCCCAGTACAGCACGAATTCACATTCAGTCGGACAGGCCAAGCCAGCACTGGCCCAAATTGCCTATCGATCAACAGAATAGATTTCTGAACATTTGTCACAGCTAACAGAATAGCAAACATTTGAATATAAATATGAAGTAAAGAATTATAAACTTTCAAATATGAAGATATTTGTTCAATACATTAAACTCACAGTCCTTTAATTATTGAAATATATTTCATATAAATTTTTGAAGAGGATACAGTACACATAATGATTTATAAACAAAAATATGGTATTTAGTTGGCCCGAGTTTTCGTTCGGTGAAGAAACCTCGGGATTCCCTTGAGTCTCTGTCTTCCTTGACAAAGATGCCTCAGTGGTGGTCGTAGAGTTTAGGCGCCTCACAGGGACCTCGTGGAATTCGTGCTGGCGAGGAGACCAGCGCACGAGCCTTACATTCGCGACATCTTCCCCTCTAGCCCCTCATTTGCTTCTCCTCGCCCTCGTTTCACGTCGCTCGGGGGTTCTCAACCTCTTAACCCGCTACGCATGATCGGCGTCAGACCTTCGCGCTGTCAAATGAATATTTGATAGAACTCGTAGCTGAATAGTTCCAGTAAAGTCAACAAAAAACATTTATGAAATCTTTATTCAGCTTAAATGAAAAATTATCTCATAGAATTTTATGGGGGTTCTGAACCGAAGAGCCCACTGCACGGGCTGCCACTGAATGATAATATAAGCCCATTGAATCCCTAAAAGGGCAGGGTCCTCCTGTCAGAACACAGGGGTGGTTCTGCTTATCTCTTTAAATGAATCAGTACTTAAAAGATTTAGTGTTATTACTACAATACTACTATCTTGTGCCAACCTTCTTGTACGTTGCACTATATGCTAATTTAATACTACCTGCACTCAGTTTTCAGATACATTCAAGGGTCACTTTGCATTTCACTTTGTTTATACATTTACTCTTAATTTATCTTGCTTTAGTATTTACGTTTGCACTTATTCACATTCGGCACTTCGTTTAACTAATGCTTTGTGTCATTTGTTTCATATGATCTCTCCATGTTGCCCTGTTCCTTGCTATTCTTGACCATTCTTAAAATATCGGCCCATCTTTGTTTAGGACGTCTTTTCCCCTATCGTGGGCCCCAGGTTATCAACACATACTGTAGATAAATTGTGTAGTTCTTTACCTACGAAAATGAGCTTTCTATAACTCAGGACAGAAACTTGTTTTCAGATGTTGCTAAGTGTGCTATGTTGGTACTTTTACAATACATTCTTGAATGATGAATAAAAGGGTGAAACAGGGATCTGAAACTCGGAAAAAACGTGTGCAGATTACACTTTTCCCCCATACATCTGATTCAGTTTTCCTGCATTTTCACGGAAATAAATCCATAAATCGCATTCAACTTCCGCGAATACATTTCAAGTAAAAACATGACAAGAAGCGACATACACATGTCAATAGTTGCTCAGATAATTTTCTATTTTTCAATAATGAATTTAAAATATAGAGAACCTGGGACTCTTAGTTGTTAAAATTCAATGCGGTGAGAACTTACCTAAGGTTATAAGAGAAATCTTCCGGGCTAGTAGGCCGTGGTCTAGTTGGCATTGAATGGCCATTTAAAGGCCACGGCCCAGATTTCTCCAGTACGTCCGGAAGATATTTCTTATATTGACTCCGGCCGTGAAAGCCTACGACGTTACCTGTGGTTGTTGCTGGTAGATCATCACAAATAACTGTATAAATAGGGTGGAAATAAAATTTGCGAACAATTTGCTAAGATTTTATTACTTTAATTGTGATAATACATTTTATTGATAAAATTTCCAAATCAGACAAGCAGCAACATTCTGACCAGCAATCTCTCCATAACCAGCTTTAGATACTTTTTTAAATAATGATCACTCTGTGTAAGCTTACCAATGCGTAATTCTAATCTGAATATGTCAATAATGTGGATTTATAATCCTAAATAATTCAAACAACGTAGGTTGTAATAACATGTATACAACACCCCATATAGTAATATTTTAAACTGACGAGCAATGAAAGCTGCCCATTTGTACCTGAAAATGGAGACACTATCTCTGAAACTTTGTGTAAATTTGAAATAAATAAATCACAATTTGTTTTATCATTTTTTATTTAATGTTATTGTCTCGGAAGAACAAGTAAAAAACAAATCTTATTGTCATAAACTTGGAAACTATACAAAATAATTTCAAGGAACTTTGGAATAATAAGTACGAGATATGTATAAGAATTACTTTATTAAAATACGCTGGTGACATTAACACACTTTTACAAAAATATGCCTGAGGAACGTTACCACAAAAAATTATCACAGAGTAGCACAACCATGACCTATTATTTTAACCCACCACCAATAGTAACCAAATTCTAACATTTTTCTATTTTTCTGTTTCGCATTTACCGATTCACAATAACCGAAACGGTATCATTTTAAGTCAATGTAACTCACCCAGACAATTCTATAAACACGTCCCAAACACTTATTCTAAAAATTGATATTCTATAAAACACAGGTGGGTAGACGAAGAATTAAGTAGAAAACAATGAGATCCCGTTGAATATAAAAATACTTTTATAGATTTGACCTAAGAGACAGCCACACAAAAAAACGCGTTTGGAGTGAATGTCAAAATCTTTCACAGACTTTGTCACCGGCATCGCTCGGGGCACCGAATCGAAGTGGATGCACAGTCACCCACAATTACGAAGATGCACATTTGTGGTCATTCGCACCTCCAATTCCATCAAGTTGCCGAACTCCAGGCTTAACCCTTTAACTGCTCCAGACAAGTTGATACGCAAAATATTTCCGTGCGTGGTAGCCTCTGGACGAGTTATTGCGCTCAGTTTGTTTGTCACTGGGAGGCTCTGGATGAGATCGTACGCGAAACCCCGGGAGCCTCTAAACGAGTTCGTTCGTGCAGTACTTTCGACTATCGCTAGGACTTACAACTGCGATTTCTTGTGCGATATCTAAGAGCGAGCGAGCTCAGCTCATAACGGAGCCTGCAGCGAGAAGCTTGACGCACGAGGCTTCGCTCACAGCCCGTAGCCGTTTAAGGCTTAAGGCTGTTCCACAAGAGCCTGCGATCGAGACATGCAATGCGAAGGTGAGGACGGGAACGGGAACGCGAGGACGAGGACGGCAACGCGAAGGCGAGATCGGGAAGGTACGTTCGCTTCCTAATAAACGCCTACGAGAAAAGGAAGAGCGGTATGTACCCGTAGCGGCGTAAAGAGAACTTCAGGAAACAGTTGCCGAAACCAAAGCACTTCCAGCTAAGCTACTCTTCACTCTTTGCTTTGCCATCTGTATGTTGTGTCTGCGTGTGCTGCTATGAATAAAGAATACTTAAATGAAAGAATATTAATAAAAAACAAATACTAGTACGAACTTACTGAAAATACAACTAAATTTTTGTCAATAAACAAACAGCTCCAATGTACTTTAACGGAACATTAAAAAATATTTTTGGGGAAATTTTAATTCTAAGAATTAATATGAATAGAAAAACAATTATACTGTAATTATTGAAAAGAATAATCAAATCAACAATGACTAACAAAATCATAATCAAACGCTCATCACGCAAATCCATGCTTTAACCTCAATATTGCACTACACTCTCAATTCCGCTCCAGACCAGATCGCGTGCATGCCGCGCGCTAGATCACCTGGAAAGCTTGGCTGCCATTTGCTCTACTTTTGTATTGATCGAGAGACTTCCCGTTCCCGGCCGAGATAAATGTTGACCGTCCTCCCCGTTCCCGTCAAGCTCCGCGTTCTCGTCGTGCTGTGAACGCCTATCTGCGGTGTCCGTCTTTCAACTTTCTTTACGTTCCCGTTCGCGAAGACGGTCCTGTTCCCGAGCTATTGTGCAGCGGCCTCTAGCAACAACCTGGCGATACCTGATCGTCCGTCTAAGAGATTAATATTTTTTTTATTGGAAGTTGCCTTCTCCTCCACGCCGCAGGAGCTGCCTGGCGATGCCTGCTCGTCCGCCGGCGAGTGCGTAGGCCAGTGGCGTGCTGCCAGAGTGGTTGCGAACCCCGGACCTCGCGCCGTTCGCCAGCAGCTGCGACGTCACCTTCCCGCGCCCTCCGATCGCCGCGTAGTGCAACGCCGAGTCTCCCTCTGCGTCCCGCGCCGCGACGTCAGCTCCCGCCCGCAGCAAGAGGCTGACCATCTTCTTGTGGCCCTCCAAAGCCGCGGCCATAAGCGGGGTGACGCAGCATTCGTTCGCAGCATTGACGTCGGCACCGTGTTCCAACAGCAACAGCGCGATTTTGCGATGGCCTTTGAGGGAGGCAAAGTGCAGGGCAGTGTTTTTGTCTCTGTCGCGAGCTAGGACCTCTGCATGGCACTGCAGCAATTGTCGGCTAGTGGTTATATTTCCACTATGAGCGGCGCACATGAGGGGCGTGATTCCGAATTTGTTTCGCGTATTAACTCGCGCAGCGTTGCCGATCAACAGAATGACTATCTCTTGGTGATTTTTGTGACAAGCCCAAAGCAAAGCGCTATTTCCGTCCGCCTCGCGCGCCAGAACGTTCGCTCCTTGCTGCAAGAGGAGCTGGCTCGAGGCCACATTGCCACTCGCAATGGCACACATCAACGGCGTGATTCCGATCGCATTCGAAGCGTTGACCTGGGCTCCGTTGCTAAGCAGCAACATCACTACCACGTGATGGTTTTTAAGCGCGGCGAAATGCAAGGAAGTATTCTTTCGGTCATCCCGAGCCAGAACATCTGCACCTTTGTCCAGAAGTAGCTCCGCGATACGCACGTTTCCTTCAGAGGCTGCTTTCATCAGAGCGGTGAACCCACGCGCGTTTTTTATATTCGCGACATCGCAGTGGTCCAGTAGCTCGCTCGCCACCGGGTAGCGATCTTTGAGAATCACAAGATCCACGGCGGTTTTCCCTTGTTTACTAGAAGTGAAGACGTCGGCACCTTTGTGCAGCAGCAGTCGCACGATCTCCACGTGGCCCTCCTCCACCGCGCAAAGTAACGGCGTCTTCCCGTCGTTGGTGCGAGCGTCCACGTCTGCCCCGCTCTCGAGCAACAGCTGCGCGATATCGAGCTTCCCGCATATCGACGCCACGTGCAACGCGGTGTTGCCGAGCACGTTGCGTTCCGACACGTGCGCGCCCTCCCGCACCAACAGCCGCGCCGTCTCCACGTTCCCGCAGTGCGCCGTCAACAGGAGCGGAGTGTTCTGGTTGATGCTGCGCTCGTTCACCGCCGCGCCCGCTTGGATGAGGAGCTTGGCGACGTGGTGGCGGCCCTTGAAGGAAGCCACGTGGAGCGCGGAGTAGCCGCGCCCGTTTATCGCGCACGTGTCCGCCCCGTGCTCCAGCAGAAGCTGCGTCGTCTTGGCGTCGCCGCATTCCGCGGCCGTTATCAACGGGGTGTTGCCCTTCGCGTTGACGGCGTTCACGCGAGCGCCCCTTTCCAGGAAGAGGCTGGCCAGGGCGTGGTGGCCGTTGAGCACGGCGGAATGCAGGGCGGTGCCGCGGTCCGCGTTCTGCGCCAACGCGTCCGCGCCGCGCTGGAGCAGCAGCCTGGCGGTGTGCGCGGCGCCGGCCTCGCCCGCCCACATCAACGGCGTGCTCCCCTTGGCGTTGCGCGCGTCCACGCGCGCCCCGTGCTCCAGCAGCAGAGCGGCGACCGCGCCGCGGTCCTTGCCGGCCGCGAGGTGCAGGGCGGTGTTCCCGTCCGAGTTGGAAGCGCACACGTCCGCCCCCCTCTCGATCAGAAGCCCTGCGATCTGCGCGTTGCCGCTTTCCGCCGCCATCATCAGCGGCGTGCTTCTTCGTACGTTTCGCCCGTTCGCGTCGGCGCCCTTCTCAAGCAACAGTTTGGAGAGTTCGTAATGCCCTTTCAAGGCCGCGAAGTGGAGCGCGGTGTTTCTGTCTGAATCGCAAGCCGAGACGTTCACACGGTTCTCGAGAAGTATTAGTGTATTTTCCACACTTCCAGCTTCTGCTGCCCAAATCAGGGGTGTAGTCCCTTTGTGGTTGGGCGCGTTCACGTTTGCACCGTTCTCAATCAGCACGCGACTAACGTCCGGATGACGCTTGGAAGCAAAATGCAAGGCGGTGATTTTGGTAGCACTGCACGCCGAGACGTTCGCGCCACTGTTTACAAGAAGCCGCACGACCTGCTGTCTCCCTGCATCCGCGGCAGACATTAGCGCTGTTAGACCTTGGTCGTTTGCGGCATTCACTTCTGCGCCTTTCTCAAGCAACAACTCCACCACATCCCGTTGACCTTTCGTCGAAGCAAAGTGCAAGGCTGTGAGTCCCAATTTGTTGCGAATCAAAACATCTGCTCCGTTCTGTAGAAGCAATCTTGCAGTATGGACTTGGCCTCCCTCGCTAGCCCACATTAAAGGGGTGCTTCCCTTCTGGTTACGTGCGTTGACGTTGGCGCCCCTCTCAATCAACACTTTCACAGCTTCTCGTCGCCCTGTGAAAGACGCGAAGTACAAAGGCGTGTTTTTGCCTTCGTTGAGTATGTCGACGTCCGCTCCGCTTTGCAGGAGAAGCTCGACCTCTTCCACGTTGCCTTTCTGAG
The DNA here is from genome assembly GCA_017312745.1 of Gryllus bimaculatus. Taxonomy (NCBI): domain Eukaryota; kingdom Metazoa; phylum Arthropoda; class Insecta; order Orthoptera; family Gryllidae; genus Gryllus; species Gryllus bimaculatus. The sequence continues at coordinate 761,619 of BOPP01000157.1, forward strand.
CCGCACTCACCAGAGGCGCGTTTCCTTTGCCGTTTTGTGCATTCACATCAGCACCACCTTCCAGTAAAAGTTTCGCTGCCTCGTGATGCTCGTTTATTACAGCGCAATGCAAAGCGGTGTTTCTCTCGTGGTTGCAAGCCATAACATCCGCTTGGTTTTGAAGAAGCAATTTCAGAGTCTCCACCTTGCCACTCTCTGCTGTCCAAATCAACGGGGTGCTTCCTTTGTCGTTCCGGGCGTTAACGTCAGCTCCTTTTTCGATTAACACTCTCGCGACTTCGAGGTGACCTTTAGTCGAGGCAAAATGCAAAGCCGTGTTTCTGTTGACATCGTAAGCACATGGGTCAGCACCGTTGTGAAGAAGCTGTAAGAGAGTCTCCAAATCGCCACTGTTTGCAGCCATTATGAGCGGGGTATTTCGTCTTGTGGTTTTTGCATTGGGTTCAGCACCTTTCTCAACGAGAAGTTTTGCTACTTTGTTATGGCCTTTCACCGTTGCCAAATGCAGAGCGGTATTCTTACTTTCACTGCAAATCAAAACGTCAGCGTCACATTCCAACAGAAGGGATGTGGTCTCTATGTTCCCCAACTCCGCCGCCCACATTAAGGGAGTGGTTCCTTTGTGATTCCGCGCGTTCACATCTGCCCCATTCTTAATTAAGAGTTGTGTAATATCACGATGATTTTTCGAAGCGAAGTGCAGCGAGGTGCTCTTTTCATTATTGTAAGCAGAAATGTCAGCACCTTTGTCAAGAAGCAACCGTACGGTCTGCAAACTCCCGCCGTCAGCAGCCAGCATCAAAGGAGAATTCCCTTTGCCGTTTTGCGCGTTGGGGTTCGCCCCATTCGTAAGTAGTACCTCCGCTATTTCCACGTCGCCGTTCAACGAGGCGAGATGCAGGGCGGTGTTTCTATCCGCGTTGCAAGCCCGCACATCCGCTCCTTCCCGCAGGAGCAGCCGCGTCGTGTCGACGCTCCCGCACTCCACGGCCAACATCAAGGGCGTGCTGCCCTTCCGGCTCCGCGCATTCACGTCGGCGCCCTTCGCCAGCAGCATCCTCGCGAGGGCGGCGTCCCCTCGCGTCGACGCCGCGTGCAGCGGCGAGATCGCGGCGCTCCCCTCGCCGGCCGACGCGCTGGCCCCCATCTCCAGCAGCAGCCGCGCGGTCTCCGCAGCGCCGCCGGCGCACGCGCCGACCAGCGCCGTGCTGCCGAGGCTGTTCCGCGCGTTCACGTCCGCGCCGCGAGCCACCAACAGCTCGATCAGCCGGTGGAGATCGGCAGTCGACCCGCGGTACGAGCCCGTCATGGCGTCCACGCTCACCCCGTGGGCGGCCGACTGCTGCTCCAGCGCCGCCCGGAGCTTCGCGGCGTTGCGCTCCTGCGCCTGGAAGAGCGTCTGCATGGACTCCGCGGCGCCGGACGTAGTGGCCATGACCAACGGGGTGTTTCCCTTCCGATTGCGGGCGTTCACGTCGGCGCCTGCGCCCACCAACAGCGTCGCGACGGCCAGGCTGCCTCTAAAGCAAGCCAAGTGCAACGGCGTGTTTTCGTCGCCTGTGCTCACGGAGACGCCCGCTCCGTGTTGAAGAAGTAGCCGCGTTACATCCTCGCTTCCTGACAACACGGCGCATATTAACGGTGTGATACCCGATTTGCTCCGAGCATTCGCATCGGCTCCCAACGCTAGCAACTGCTTCGCCATCCCGCACTGTCCTTTCAGACATGCGACGTTCAGGGCGCTGTTTTTGGGCGAATCGCACTTTAGAATGGCTAGTGAATCGGGAGGGATTCGTGACTTCGTTTCCTGCACCTTCTCGGTTGCCACGTATGTTCGATTTTCCTTTCCCACTGCATTTTCTCCTTGGTCACGTGGTTGGTCCTGTGGACATGGTGCGTCAGCGAGATGAAGTATTTGGTAAATCCCCGCCGGCGTCTGGGTCCCGTTCTGATCTTCTACCTCAGGCTCAATCTGATGGTGCGGGTGTTGTAGAAGGCAGCCCACGATCTGAAATTTTAAATAAGTAAAATACATTTTAATATACTACAAAAAATCCAAAAAAGCAAAATATGTGCATGCATATAATTATTTTTTCATAACTGTCCACGCGAGAAGAATTCTCTGCGAGAAATCGTGCAGTTTTTGCCAAGCAGGGTAGGTTTTACAATGTACTCGTATCAATACGTGAGGGCCCGACGCTGCGTCCGTGAGAAATGCCGAGCAACGTCTGCCAGTTAAATTCGTACGCAAAGCGACGCGCCCAGTTGTTGGACCCCGCTGAGGCCAAGGCGTTAATTCAACGAATATTTTTCCCCAAACGACATACACTGAAATATTTATTTTGTTATTGTATTTTTGACTACATTTTAAATGTATCATAGGATTTTTAAGAAATTTTAATTTTTGTTGTAAATATATTTTAATGCATAGAATATTTACACTTACATTTTTTATTATCGTGTCCATAATTTGTTTAAATAATACGATTTAATAAAAAGTCTACGAAAAAAGTTCTAATTTGACTTGGTGGAGAATGCCTAAAGTTTCAAGACTTTAGTTCTAATAGTTTAGGAAATAATGTTCGTTATATACCAAAAACCAAACTTGCGGAAATCAAGCTTGAAAGTTTGCCATGCATTTTTGGTACATTCTAGATGCATGTGATGGATTTTCTGAGTTACGGTATATTTACTCTTCTGGTTTCTCTTTCACTGGTGTCAAGAGTGTCTCAGGCTTGTTACTCATACTCCTCTAGTTTAAGTAAAGCTTAGTAAAGTAAAAATCTTTGGAGATAATTTCACATTGGCAACCCTGCATAGCATATTATTTAATTAAAAAAAACAACTTAGAAAAAGCGAACATATAAAATGAATACATTATTGAAAAGGCGGAAATATTGAAGATTAATAATTGACGAAAAGTGAAAATCGATACTTTTTTAATTTTTGGACCCCTTAAATTTCGACATTTAAATGATGAAACGCGCTTAACGAAGCACTATCCCCGTTCGCACGACTGCGGCTGTCAACGGATCGGGATCGCGCCTCAACCGATCTCTGTGCCCCAAGAGCGCCCGCAGTCCGCGAAAGCATCTTTCTCCCGAATGACGGCTTCGGGTGAGCGGACGTGTTTTCATCTTTCACCGCGGCGAACGCCGACTTGTCAAGGTTTTTGCCGTGCGCGTGATGAGGCGCAGTTGCAGACGCAAATTGTAATTTATGTATGTGTGTTATTGGTTCAGGATGAACTAAAATTGTTATATTTTATAACACTACAAAATATTGTACTATAATGTTAAAAATATCTTCTCTTAACGGGGCTTGGTTAGTTAACCTGACTTCAATATATTAATTATGGTAGTTAAGGATTCTCCATATTTTAGATGACACGCCAACATTCAGAAGAGGATCGAAAAACTTGTGTGCTATATCAAAAAGATTCTACCTCGAACATATGCATCCTTTCTGATTGGCTCCAGTACTAAACAGAATTTTAATGACCAAAAATTGTTTACTATTCTGGAATACAGAGGGCGAGTCATTGGAAGAACACACAAAGGTGTTCCTAAAAATATTAGTAATAATTTCTTTGATTTGCACTCAGAAACATAGATTATAGAAGAGTGTATTTATTGTACCTTGTTTAATTTCGACTGTATATCAACGGAATGTTGAACGTATTACTAAGAATCGAAGTGTCGTTGAAGGGTACTCTTCATTTGTGTAGAGCCACTGCAATTCTAATGGGCGGCTGGCGAGGCTTAGCGAGATCACAGGGCCACGCACTATCATTCCCCAAATTCTATCAATTCAATAATTTGCGATTTTTTGTGATTTGCGTCCCAAAACATTATTTTTTATTGGCAATAGTAAAAAATATCCTTAGCAGTTAGGTTCATTTTAAGTACAACCTTTTGGACGTTATAGGAGAAGAGAAATAATCAAGAAATTGCAGTGCAGAAACGCTTCCGCAGCATATTGCATCCAATTGCGTACAAGACAATCGTATGTTTTTCACTTGAACTGACTCGTCTGCATAGAAAAGAATTAAATAGGGAGAATTCGTTGATAAGTAACTTTTCTAGACAATTTTGCAGGTGTTTCTGAAAAAAATATTTTTCAGATTTTCTATTAATTTTTGACTTTCTTATCGATACTAGATTATGATCATTGCTGATAGATTAGATTATCTATATCTACGAAGTGAAATGTGTTAAACTGTCAGTACAAGTTCCATACGAGTTGCTCCAAGACGCCATCAGAGACTGCTGGTACAGACATGAATTGGGGCCCTAGTGACCATTACGGGAACATATCGAAATGGATAGATAATCCCCAAAATGCGAATGAACAATGCTTCCGCTAGAGGCGCTAGAGTCACACTGTACACTATTTTCATACAATGTCAAAATTTGTCATACGAATCAGAGAAGATTGAACTATGATTTCTGAACATCCAAACTGAACGGAAACTTAAACGCAACTGCGTCAGAGCATAAAACGGTCTTAATACCTGCTTGAGCAATGTTTCAATGGCTTTCGCATTTCTTCTTCTACATGGCAATCCTCCTCTTCTCCTAGTCCTATGACTAGACTATGGCCTATGTCTGTCCAAGAAATTGTTATCAAAGGGAAAATGTAGCACATTCAAATCTCTCAACTTTCTCTCGCAAGGGATCCTGTCAATATAATAATTTTGTTCCTCAACATCAGCTTAACGAATATTAAGAAGCTTAAATACTATAAACAAGCCTCTCATTGGAACAAAGTTTGTTTTTAATTGAGAGCATTGATATTGGCGTATTTCTGAATCAGAAGACGAACTGTCATCCCCGCTATAGTCTCAATTGGCAGATGCATCTACCATTAAGCCATTTCTATAGAGCAAATTCATGCCTCATCATTACCATTTTGTAGGACAAACTGATCATTCTCGTTTTAAAAGACTTCGAAAGGGTGTTTTTCTTTAAAGAATAGTACATTGACATAACCACCACTTTCTCTCTTCCGCCTCTACACTCTGATGTGAATTACAACTTAACAAGAGAGTACTTCGCTTCAGGTCCTGTGCATTGAAACTTTTTTCTTTTTCACGAAGGAGAATTTCTACTTCTAGGTGACCGTAACATACCGCAAAAAGTAAAGCGTTTCGTATATTGCAAAGGTCTACTGCAGTGCTTCCGATAGCAGGAGACGCACAAATTGCAGTCTGCCGTGCTTCGCAGCTTCCATCAACGGGGTGAAGCCTATCAAAGAGCGTGCATCAACATCAGCGCCACTTTCCACTAACAGTTTGGCCACATCGCAATGGTCTCTACACGAGGCGAAATGCAAGGCGGTGTTCTTTTCTTGGTCAGACGCGACCACGTCCGCCCCTGCTTGAATCAGTAATCTGGCACACTCCGCACTTCCAACTTCTGCCGCGTACATAAGCGGTGTCGTGCCGGAGCAGTTTGTAGCATTCGCGTCAGCGCCGTGTTCAACTAAAACTCGTGCTATATGATATTTAGAGTGAAGAGAGGCCAGATGCAACGCAGTGCCTTCCCGTAAGCAACGGGCGTTCACGTGCGCACCCTTCTCCAGAAGAAGCTGAACGGTTTCCACATTCCCGTTTTCGGCGGCCCTTATTAGCGGAGTTCGTCCTACGTCGTCGTTCGCGTCTATCTCGGCGCCTCCGTCAATCACGAACTTCGTGAACTCGCGATGACCTTGCAACGATGCGAAGTGCAAGGGTGTCCTTCCCCTTCCGTCACAGTCCAAGACCTCCGCTCCGCCGCGTTGCAGAAGACGAGCAAGCTCTACGTCGCCGACCCGGGCTGCCTCCAGGAAGGGCGTGTTCCCGGAAGCGTTGCGAGCATTCACCGGGCCACCGTTTTCAACCAGCAGTTTCGCCACCCCGATCTCGCGAGCGGCCGAGGCGAAATGCAAGGCGGTGTCCTTCCTCGTAGTGGTTGCCGAGACATCAGCGCCGTTCTGCAGAAGAATTGTCGCGGTCTCTACACTGCCTGCTCTTGCGGCGTCCATTAAAGGAGTCCAGCCTACGTAGTCACGTGCATTCACGTCTGCTCCTCTCTCAAGTAAAAGTTTTGCATTTTCGGAAGCACCTTTACTCGAAGCATAATGCAACGCTGTATATTTGAATTTACAGCTATCCAAGACGTCGGCATCTTTCTGCAGCAGAAGTAATACAGTTTCAATACTACCTGCTTCTGTTGCCATCATCAAAGGAGTAAGTCCTCTGTTGTTAAGTGCGTTAATTCCTGCTCCTCTTTCAAGTAAAAGTTTTACAATATGAAGATGACCTTTCAACGAAGCATAATGCAAAGCCGTGTTCCCTAGCTTATTGCTCCCCATGGCATCCGCGCCTTCCTGAAGAAGGAGCCTAGCAGTGTCAACGCTCCCACCTATTGACGCCGCCATTAACGGAGTCGTCCCCACTATGACGTCACGCGCGTTCACGTCGGCTCCTTTCTCAAGAAGAAGCGCAGCTACGTCGCGATGGCCTCCTAGGGATGCAAAATGCAAGGGTGTAACCACTTCATTCTCTGAAACTAGTGCACCGTTCTCCAAAAGAAACTCCACAGTTTTGAGCTTCCCTACGCCCGCAGCGATCAAAGGGGTAACCCCATAATTGTCATTCGCGTTTATCTCTGCACCTTTTTCAAGTAACAGTCTTATTATCTCGTGATGACCAGTCCTTAATGTATGATGTGTCTCCAAATTTGGGTTTCATGTCGAGAAATTGAGCGCTCCACTGTGAAAAAAAATGAAAAGCTCATAAGTGCGCAGATATGCGCAGCTGATCTTTTGTAATTCAAATAGCCAAAAGATTAAGGTTTAACGACAATGAAGTCACAAACGTCAACTACCGTAAACTCAATTTAAAAATCTACAGATATTTGTAAAATGGCGCGAAAGTAAAACTAAAATTACTTACTTTTTCAAAATCCACCCACGAACAATCACAGGCACTTTTTCCTTATTCTTAGGTACTAATAAAAAGGCAATATACTCAAAAACACAAATGTTTAATCACTGTCTTGATATGCGTTCCAGGGGATGCACACTGATCTCCAACAGGAGCTGTACTGAAATACAACTGATACGTGCAACTGAGACGTGCGGTGCTAGCACAAGATTGTGCATGTTTGAACTTTTTCTACTGCCGCTTCATGCGACGCAGAATAAGAACAATACCCATTTTGTATACTTTAAACATTCTATAATCAAACAAATACCCAAACTAACCAATATTAATACTTTTGGAAAATGGACTTCCGTCCGCCTAGATAGCCAAAATTACACACTATGAGCCGAGAGGAAATTATATGAGAGACCGTGATTAACGATTGTTAGGATCCTGATGTAAGGGAGATACGATAGTTATAAAGTTTTCTAAAATTAATAGAGTTCGAATACTGGTAAAGGAGTACCGACTTTAATAGACATCGTTTTTTAACAGAATGTGGAAGTTAAGATAATTTTCGGAAATTACGACTTGGATAAGGAGGCAAGATGGCATTTCGATAACTGAACCAAGTGAATAGTGGTGATGGAAGAATTATATTGTAATGGGACGGTCGCACATCGCGAGAATAAGCCCTATCACCCATGCCTCCTTTTAAACAGTAATGAATATAATATTGGCATGTGCGTTGGTGTTTTTTGCATTTTGTTTCGAGCATTATTACTCTTAGCAAAGAAGCTATGGTAAAAACTCGTGAAGTGTAAACATGACGAGTACAAGGGAGCTCCAATATAATATTACAAAGTAAATAAATTTCGAATTATTATAAATGATCTTATACTGCACAAAAATCTTCGAATGCAAACAATTGCAGTGCAAGTATTTCGAAAGAGAATTCCAAATTTAAATCACCTGAACAAGAAAATCGCAACCTGAATACCTGTTGGGCAGGTTCCATTGACCTACAAATGTAAATGTTTGTGAGACCTTTATGATATGCATTTTTCGCATAGAATTACGTAGTGTAACGTATTAGCCAGCGTGCCTCATGGCATCTATTTGGGGACGCTTGGTTGCGGATTAGTCTCGCCACAGTAAGAAGGTTTTTCGTAAAAGGCAAGAACGCGGAGACGGGAACACAGGCTTTGGGTGTCTTCCGGCTATAGAAAGCTTTTCACTGTATAACAAGCGAGGGGGGCCGGCGGGCGCCGGGCGCCGCGCGCGCCCGCGCGCGCCGGGGGGCGGGCCGGGGCGGGCGGCGGCGGGCCGCGCGCCGGGGGCGGGGCGGGGCGGCCGCCGGGGGCGCGGGGCGCGGCCGGGCGCGGGCGCCGCCGCGGGGCGGGCCGGCGCGGCGGCCGGCCGCGGGCGGCGGCGCCGGGCGCGGCCCCGGGCCCGCCGCGCCGGGGCCCGCGGCGGGGGCGGCCGGGGGGCCGCGGGGGCCGGGGCGCGGGCCCTGGCGTGACGTGTACGTCACGTGGGCCTCGCCTAATATAACAGAGTATACGAGGCCAGTAGGCGGGTTCTGGAGACGGTGGGAGAACCTCGTGCGTGTGCACAAAACTTGGCGCCAAGACGGTGCAATTGCGATCGCAGGCTCGCGAGGCTGGAGTCATTAGTTGACGAAGCCTGCGGACTTTATGTCCTTGGGTGACTGCGGTCACGGGGAGCGATGCTGTGTGCGTGCTCCGAGGTGAACAGTGGTTGAGTGCCACGATTCACGCCGATTCTCATCGGATAAGATCGCTCCTGCGATCGAGGCAACCAGCCGTTGGTGCGCCAGAACGGACTTTGTGTCCAGCGTGACATCCGGTCACGGAAGCTAGGCTTTGTGCGCGCTTCACAAGTAGGAGTGGCGAATGCCACAATCAAAACCATCTTCAATCGGGTTTTGGATCTCTCCGCGATCAGGGATAGTAGGTCTATCAGAGCTAGGTTTAAGTAGATTATTAAGTGTATTATATTTGTTTTGTTTTCTTGTTAATAAATATATTTGTTAACGAAAGCTCTGTGTCTGTGGTCGCTGTGAGTATCCATGACGTCACAGTAGCTTAATGTAGATTATTGATTTGAAAGCATATTTTAACAAGTTAAGGGACTAAAATTTAATATGCCGATTCGTTCTATTGTTTAGACTGTAAAAGACTAAAAATAGAGGGCACTACAAACAATCTTCTGTGATTAAATACTGTGTTTATGATCAACATGTTGCCGATATTGCTTAAATTTATAATCGGGAATTTTCTTCTAAGCTAGTGTAAAAGCCAGATATAGATAAATCAATTAAATTAATGAAGCCATTAACTCTTCGTTCGGCGAGACTCAGGTAGCGAAGCCTATTCTCGCCTGACTACGCAATTTTGCATACGCTCCATTAACACGCCTGGCCAGAGATAGGGAGATATTACTCGAGACTACGAAAGCAGGCGTTTTAATTTGCCTAGAAGTTCATTTATTCTGAGGTCTTTTACAGCGCAGTATATCGCAACATGGGACACCTGGCATTTTATTTCTTCCAGAGAAGAAGTACGAAGGACTTTTTCCCTTTACAAACCCACGGATTTGATCCATCGATCGGATTGAACCGTCCAACAGGAATAAAAGTTAGGAAGCAAACAGTTCATCTATCCGAAACCGAAAAAAAGGGAATAAGTAAATACGGCCACAGTCTCAAGCATGCAAGGAGTAAATGAGGCGCGTTGCCGTCACTCACCCGCTCAGCCCTAGGCCGCCTCCAGCAGCGCTTCCCCCGGGTCGCGCAGGCCACCAGGTGCTTGTCGCAAGGCGGCCCGCCGCCAGGCAGGCGCTCGCCACGTCAAGTGGCGCCCGCGGCCGCGTGGCGAAGCGCGGCCATCCCAGCAGCGCGTCCGGCGCGCGCACATCGGCACCCGCGCCAGCAAGCGCCCCACGGCGGCCGCCGCGCCCCAGCCCGCCCACGTGCAGTGCGCCGCGCCCCACGCGTCCACGCCAACACACAGGCCACGCCACCCCCTCACACGTTGCTCTGGCCACGCGTCCACTCACAGCCTCCCACTATGCTCCTGCCACGCACTGACACTGCGGACACGCGCTCCTTCGCACACTTCGCCTGCCACGCGATCCACTCACCGCCTCCCACTATGCTCTGCCCCGCGCCGACACTGTGAACACGCGCTCCTCCTCACACTTCGCCCTGCCACGCCCCCACGCGTCCACTCACCGCCTCACACTATGCTCTGCCACACACTGACACTGCGGACACGCGCTCCTTCTCACACTTCGCCCTGCCACGCACCCACGCGTCCACTGCGCACAAAAGCGACGCTGACCACACGCTTTGCTCTGCCACGCCCCCACGGGACCACAGCGCTCTCTCGCACGCACGCACGCACATACACAGGCCGCCTCACACTTTGATCGGCTACACCCACAAGCGTCCACTACAACATAAAGGTCTCCACACCCTTTGCTCAATTTGACCCCATTAAGCTGCGCCCAGAAACCTCAAAGGACAAGCAATGCCACCACAAGCCATCTACCACCGCCTAAATCCTGTAGTGTCAAGCCTTGCGGCCAAGGGATCTCTGCAAAACCACAAACTATTGATCTTGCTCTGCTGCGATCACGCGCTGATTAGAAGCCTCTACGCTCACGACACTAAGCAACTATACACCTTAACCCCCACCTCCACCGCAATTTGCTTTGCTTCAAGCTCGTTTTGCAGCGTCTTTAAATCGCTAGGTATACTTGGTGTCCAATACAGGTTTTATATCTTTTCTCGAAGAGAAAGTGCCAAACTTAAAATATTATTTCACAACCTAGAGGTTTATTAATTTAATTAAATAAAATTAGTCTAACCACAGATATAAATATTGACTAGAAGTTATTAGCATTATAGTCCACTGGAATTTTGACTGCGGTCCAATATTCTGCCGGGTTCAAATCAGGTGCGTTCGCACAGCACAACGCAACAGGACTGCCTTAATTTGCATCCCATTTCGATATTTCACAAATTTGCTCATTTTTGAGGGTACCACAAAAATGTAAATTTTCTCTTCGTCATTAGTTAGAACTGTCCTGGGCTCTTCGATTCAATATAAGCTCAACTTTTTGAACTTTATTTATTTATTTACGTCTAAAACAGTTAAAAACTGTGTGACGTGCTATGGGGAGAAGTTTTATTTAAGTTCCATTACCTCCAGAAGCAAAACAATGGGCGATCTCAATATTTGCTGGAGGATCAGAGAAACTGGACGAAAACCAGATCGAGATTGGGGTCATTGACCCAGACACTGAAGTATAATACTTATTACATGTTCTTTAGAATTATACAATTCAAACGGTAAATAATAATCTGAATTTCGTTGTTAAAATTAATATTACTTTCCTTTTGGATGCTCGGTATAGTCTCTAATTGTATAGAAACAGTTATGCTGAAGAAAAGATTTTACTTGGGACTTAAACTTTTGTATCGAACTTAATCGTTTAATGTCATTTGGCAAGGTGTTGTAAAATAATGTACATTTATTGTGTGTGGATTGTTTTAATGAGCTGTTGATTCTGTCACTTGATGAATATGATTACTAATTGGTAATTATAGATATCAGCGTTTGCTGAAAATATATTCACGCTCTTAAGTAATTCATTTTTAACAAAAACCACTGATTCATATATGAAGAGACAAGGCAACGTTAAGATACCTAGACTAAATAAAGAGAGGCTTACAACGATCACGTGGGTGGGGTTTGCTTATTATTCGACTTTGTAAAGGAAGATAAATCGTCACGAAACTGCTTCTCAAAAACAAAGCGATTTTCAGCAAAATGTCGAAGGAATAATTATTTTTTATCTAATTGAGAATGTGAATAATAATATACTGGAGAAGTTTGATCACTTCAAAATAATTTAATGGCACCAGTAATAGGTAATGGTCGCGACGAACTAGTCATCACGAACTAACGCCATAAGGGCCATGAACACCGTCGAAACCTCGAAATCGATTCTCACATCCAACCAATAGTAAACTAGAATGTCTCACAGCGAATAGAAACTCTTATTTTGCTTAAGGTCATGTTAGACATTGTGAATACTTCTATCACTTATGGTAACGTGCGAATACGTCTATGCGGTATGTAGTCCATATACGACTATGCGTTATGCTAATGTTTACGTTTGCATTGTGAATGAACCCCGCAAGCCACAGCTCGGCACCGGATCACCCCATTCAGCGAGGGAGGATCACTGCCATCTCCCGTGATAAAAAGCATGGACTTCACTTGCGGTACCAATGACCATACAAGTGGACGCGCTCGTAATAACTAATCGACCGAGTATCCAAACGGAAAGTAATATTAATTTTAACAATGACATTTAATGTATTATATATCATTTGGATTGTATAATTGTAAAGAACCTGTAACAAGTACTGTAACTTCAGCTTCTGGGTCAATGACCCACCATCTCGATCAGGTTTACGTCCAGTTTCCCTGATCCTCGAGCAAATATTGAAATGGCCCATTGTTTTGCTTCTGGACATAAATGTAACTTCAAATCAACTTCTCCCCATAACACGTCAAACACAGTTTTTAACTGTTTTAGACGTAAATAAATAACTAAATAGACCACTCTGTGCGGAGGGGAAGGGTACCTTGCGCGAGGGCGGCGCGCGTGGCGGTGCGGCGCAGAGCGCATGCGCCGTCGCCGCTGTCGTGCGTGAGTAGCACGGCCTCGTGCAGCGGCCGCCCCTCCGCCAGCGCCTGCTCGGCGAACTCCCGCAGCAGCCCCCGCGCGCCGCCGCGGCCCTCCGCCAGGCAGCGCCACACGGCGCGCGCCACGGGCCCGCGCTCGCCCACCAGCCACCGCGCCGCGAAGAAGTCCACCTATGCACAACACACGACACAAAAACATACAGGTGTGATCCTCCTATTCGGCTCCCAGTAAACGGTTCTAAACACGTGAAATACCGAAAAATATAAAAGAAAGGAGTGGAAGTCACTATACATTGAACAGATAACAGCTTTCTTTGTTGTCAAAAAGCTAAGAAATTTGCGTTGTTTGAAATGCGCGGCTAGAATGGAAACGGGAAGTTCACGGGAAATCGAAGAGCTGTTGGTCATTCTTACAGAACATCGTGTAGTGTGATCGTTAAAACGATTTTTGTGACTATCAATGGCATGTAACCAATGTACTTTCTTATAAATAATTCTTGTGATATCTACGGAAATCAAAGAGACGAGGGCTTTGTGATTATTATTTGGAAATTGTATTTCGTATGTTTTGTTACAAACATTAAGGTAAGATCGATATCAGGATTTGACATTATAGACCAAAACAATATCCTTGAATATCAATAAACATGTAAGCAATATCCATGTAAATAACATACTGTTCAATCTCACACACATTGATGTGTAAACTCTCAAACTCACAAACATATCTCTGCCCGATACTCTTTAATGTGATATGTGGCTATTCTGGAGGCCGTTTGGCGGTCCAATATTCTGCCGGCTTCAAACCAGTTGCATTCGCATGGCCCAATACGATACAGGGCTGTCACAATTTGCATCCCAATGACGTCAATTCTCAAACTTGAGCATTTTTGTTGACATCACAAAAATATAAATTTTCTCTTCAGCACTAGTTGGAATTGTCCTTCGACTTACTACAGGCACAACCTTCTGGACTTTATAAAGGAAGATGAAACTGCTGCATAGGAAGAGCGTCATGACAATGCCGTGTATATCCCAAACTGCATAGTGAGTGTCATAAACTGCACGAGCATCACTCACGTTGCGCGCCCTAATAATTAGTGTGTCGCTTGCCACGCATCTTATTCGGGTGAATTACGTGTCAGTCCTCAGTTACACAGCGATCCTCCGCGGCGCCGCCTAGTTCAACGCACGCTGTCCGGGGCTCCGGCGAATCTCCAGGGCCACGGAATGACCGCGTGCCTGCTGCCGGCAAGAAACGCTCTCATACGTGTGTGTATATTATGCAAAACCTCCAATTATCAAACGACAATTAACAACAGATATCCTCTTCATTCATTCAGTAAAACGTCCGCAAACCTGGAGTAATACTTATCTGAGGTGCATCCTGCTTCATCTCCCAGTATATTTTTTAATATTATTTTTATATAATTGTAATGTATAATTTTAAGTTAGTATAAGATAGATTAAGACAATCATACATTTGCACAGTTCATATGTAAACTGAACAATGTAATGTCCACCAAAAATAAAATTACAATAATAAAAAAATAAACTTGTGTGTTTATCACGCAGGTGGGCGCACGCTCACAGTGCCGTCAATATCGCTTCTCTTTCAGCTTCCAATGCATACTGCTGTAAATTCCTTTTGGCAATACCATATTATCATCATCATCATCAGCAACAAGGTTTGGGCCTAGTGGCCCGTTCCGCTCTCAAGAGTCTCTTTCCATCTTGTGTGGGGTCTGCCTCTGGATCGTTTCCCTTTGGTTTGTATTCGGGATAGTCTTGGGAAGCCGTTCTTTGTGGCATTCTGGTTAGGTGTTCGAACCAATTCTTCCTCGTTGAGTCGATCTTCTCCAGTATGCTGGAGATCTGTAGTTCACCTCTGATGTCTTTCATTTCTCTTATGATCTAGTAGTGTATATACCTGCTAATGGTCTCAGGAATTCAATTTCTGCCGCTTCGATCTTTCTTCTGTCTGACCTATTGATTGTCCAGTTTTCGCATCCATAAGTTAGCATTGGGACTGCCATAGTTTTGTAAATATTTTAGTTGGGTGTCTTGTCTGGTCTTTTGTCCTTAGTGCTCTGCGTATAGTACCGCACAATTTCTGGAATTTTTGGATCTTTATGTTTATATCTTTTTTGTCGCTGTATTGAGATGTTAATCCTAAATAATTAAAGTTGTTTACTTGTTCAATACTTTTTTTCGTTTATCGCATACTTTAATCTGATATGGTTTTTCGCCTGGAATGCATTGTTTTGGTTTTAGAGGTTGATATCTTCAGTTATAAGTTTTTCCCTGTTAACTCGAGGTAATGGGCAGCTCTCTGTAGGTCGTCTTCTGAAGTACTAAAAATGGCCTGGTCATCTGCAAATAGAGTAGTGTTAAAATTTTATTGGTTATTTTAAATGTGTGGTTAGTTTACTTTGCCCTTCTTGAATAATATGATCGATATATTATTAAAAAGGGTCGGAGACATCGGCACTCTTGTTTGACTCTTGGTTTTGTATATTCAGTTAGGTTGTTCGCTGTTCTTGTTCGAATACTGATAGTGGTTTTAAAATATAGCTTTCGATGGTTTCTATGATGTGGTTAGGGTATCCACTATTACGCATAATACTCCATAACTTATTCCGAGAGACTTTGTCAAAGCCTTTTCAAAATCTATGAACAGGATATAGGTAGGAAGGTTATATTCGCGTCTTTTCTCGGTCGACCTTGTCGTTGGTGGTGGAGCTTGCGTACCCCAATGATCCTGAGAGCTAGGCCGGCGGTAGCGTAGCTACTGGTAGGGCCACCCTTGCCGGACAGGTCGAAGGAGAAGGGGTCAGACGAAGAGTACTCCAGAAGAGGACCTCAACATCAGAAAACCCTCACTGGGGGGACGCAGCTCAAAAGCCGTAGAAAAGGCAATGCGTCTAGGGAGAGCAACCCGAAAAATCTGCCCTGCAAGTTTGGAGGCAGTAAGGTGGCAGCCCACCACCAAACTATCCGCTGCGTGCGCCCGTAACGCAACCAGGGGAAACTTACCTTACTGACAACTCTCAAGAGAATAGCCGGACTGTAAATGAATACCATATTAATTATAATTTATTCTGGTATAGTTTCAATCCTTAACTTTTCACACTTCAATCCTAAAAGCTTACGGTGCATTCTCAAGCATTTTAAATAATTATTTGCAAGAGAATTCATTCTTAGTCTACTAATTTACCGTGTAATAATTTGCTCAGTTCGATTATGTTTCTCAATTCAAGTACTGCCTTCTAAATTACCCTGAATAATGATAATCCCCCTAGAATATTATGTGTTTCCATTTCAGAAAACCCTCAGCGTGTAAGTTCGCTCCCGAACGTGCTGATCCTTCATTAGCTTTCGTGGCAAGTGGTAGAGCGAGCACCACCCCACAAGCAGTTCACTGCTCACTGCTTGCTTACTCCTCCATTCCTTATAATAATAATGTTATTACGTGTTTGTTTTTTTCCTTAATTTCCTGTTTTGAGGCTTACAAAAATTAAAAATCATTTGCATTTCTTAACCCGAAAAAATCGACTATTTTTATAAAAATTAGACTGAAATTAGAAAATAAATATTATTTAGAAAAAGTTCAGGTTCAATTTGCTGATTCTGTAGATCAGCTTCTTCAATTTCTTGTTTAGAATCTCAACTGAGCAAACTAGTTTAAATGATGGATCTTCAACTTCATCGCTTGATAAAAAATCATTTTCTAAAAGCTCATTAATTTCGCGTCTATGTCTTTCGCATCTAATGCATTAAAATAACTTTTATATGAGCCGGTCATGTTGTAAAAAGTGGCATAAATGAGAACGTTGGGTTAAATAGTCTCATCAATAATTTTGAGAGGGAATAACACACCACGTTTTTGTGATGAACTCAAACTAATGATCGCCATCTGTTCAGAAACATTAATTTTCAAGGTGGAGAGGTGGGGAACTTTAGAACTAATTTCGTTCACTTTATAGACCGCCCTTTAGATGTCTCTGGGTCAGATGAATCAAATGTTCCCACTGCCCGGTTAAAACCCCACCCCGCTGGATATAGAGGAGGTGTTAGTTAATCCAAGAAGTGTCGAAATGAAACAAATCATAATTCGTATTACAATAATTATTTTTCTCTACGTCCATTTAATAATATACGTATTTCTGCTATACATTTAATGGACGAATGATATCGATTACACGCTTGTGGATTCCAGTTCGTAAATCCACTGACTGTCGATCAATCACATTCCTAAAATGTTCGGTAACCAAGGGAAGAATTGCATTCTGTTTGAAATGCATGCTTCTTTTGAAACGCGGTAGACAAGTGAATCGTTACGCAGTTTCATGTACGTAACGTAGACGTTGTTGTACTCAAATTTCTCGTTACATTAAGGATTGATCATTCAACAGAAAATCAATCATGAAGCCGGTGAGAGTGACAATGAAATTTGTACTCCACCTGAAATTCAGGAAATAGCGAATTCGACAACTTCACACTTATTGCCAGAAACATCAAGGAAGAATTATGAACAATCACACTTATTATGCACCTTATAGCACAACACTATTTGATGTAGGTAATCCTTATACTCGAGTTTTAAATAAAACAAAAGTAGTTCAAAATCAATTGTAATATTTCGAGGTCCTTGAAAATTACTCATAGAAATTACACTCGCTCGCATGCCGCTTGTATCGTAAACAGTAACTCGTGAATAATAGCAATCATTATGCGCTCGCTGTTGAATATACTATTATACAATCGTTGAAAAAAGTTGAAACATTTCGACCTAATACTTCTTGCACAATCTCCATTGAGCAAAGAACAGTGATTTCATGCACTTATTGTAAAACAAACTAGTTATAATTAGGGGACGGATTTTAATGAAATGTCATTTTTTTCTTTTCACTTTAAAACTGTATCTTTTAGTGTAATGCTAATTATATGTTATGACAAAAGGAAATGACCCATTTTTAAATAATTTTTTGTTGATTTCGACTAATAAGTCATTTTTTACATTTTACAGTAATGTTTAAAGCATTGGTTGCTGATTTCATCCATTTTAATATAATTTTAATGGTACTGGCTTCATATAATGTATACCAGATGCAACAAAGTTTCTCCACTGAATTCCTGAGTAACCTATTCGACTTCATCGCTCAGAAATTGTAATGTCAACAGTTGTAAGTATGCAGTCCAAAGTTCCTGTGACGCACTATTGTCAGTTTGGCCAATTTTGGGATAACTAAAGACAGATTTCCTGGTAATGAACAGTCCAAACCAAAAGCTTGCAAAATGAGTTCCATTGAAAGCAAGAATCCTCGATTACATTAGTAACATATCTAACAGCTTGACTTGTTCATCTGAACTGTTTTGGATCGATTTTTTCGACATTTTTCTTTGCTTTTAGGCCATTTTAAAAACATTTTAAGAGCATTCCATTGATCACGTTTGGCGATGTTGAAGATCATAAAAATTGGGCCCTACTTATCATGAACTTGCTCACAAAAGTTTAAAAAATTAACATCGAAGTATGGGCCAGCGGAGGCACGCTAAGCACGTGTGGAATGTGGTTGTGGTTGTGGTCTCAGTTACCAGTGTGTAGTGCGCGAAGTGCGGGCTGCCGTCGTCGTGCACCCACAGCAGCCCGTTCTTGTCGCGCGCGATCAGCTCCTCGTGGCGCCTCACGAAGTCCCGGAACGGCTGCACGTCCACCTCCGCGTACATGCCATCGGAGATCTGCGAAAAACAACATCGACAGGCGAAATCACTCTCTTGAAATTGCAGGTGACGCAACCGATTTCTAGGGAAACTGGGAAATGCTGGAAAATAATAATCGTTCGAAAACCAATCTTGGCAGATTTTCCTGAAGTTCGAAAGTCATCGAATCTCTCTGTTTGTACGTGATGATAATCCCTAATTATTTATTTACAGTAGCCCCCCTCCCCATTAGATCTAAAATAAATGCGCATCACCTGTTAATGTATACGCGTCGCCTCTGAATAAATGTAGTATAGATCGTTGACTTCGGGATGAGAGATGTTGGGTCGAGTTTCCAAGTCTTGGGAATATTCTAAATGGTAAACAATACCTTAGTTTTTAAAATGTCTAATTTACTAGTTTGGGGACTATTTTAAACTAAATATTTCCCAAAACTGAATTGATCATATCCATTTTCAATTTTTTACAGTTAATTTAATAACTGAATATATTTGTAATAATTCTTATATTATTATTATTATTATTATTATTATTATTATTAAATACAGGTAAATCATTTTCCATTATCTTTCAATGTTTTCCATTTCTCTCAAGACTTGAACATTTGACTTTATACATTTTTTAAATTGTTTTATTATCCTTGTTCGACAAGATATGTATTTCAAGGTGATTAAGGTTACATAATTTACATAACATTTTTGAACTATATTTCCATGTACATGAACACTGTATGAGAACAATAATGTTTGGAACTAACTACTGCTCTGGATACCGAAGAAGGATCCTTCAGAAAAATGCATAAATATTTTGAGTATACATTTTGAACCCTTTTTACAACTAATTACAGAGGATGTAGTAGGTCTTTAGAATATCTTGATTTGATTCGTGGAAAAGGATTGACTGATTAACCTAGAGTGTACAGGTGAGAGACTGGGAAAGATGAAAGGGAAGAGTACAAATGGGAAGAAAGTTTGAGAATCCAAGTTTTTAGAGGTTCTATAGATAATTGTTTTAAAATTTGGTAATTTCTGATATACCATGGTGCTTTTAGGGCTTCTTTTAAGAATTTGTTTTGTATTACCTCCAGTTTCCGAAGGTTGCTTTTAGCGGAACCTCCTCGTATTGGGCAGGCGTAGGGAAGTGAAGGTCGTATAACGTATTTGAATATTATTAATGCTGAGTCTATTGATAATTAAGATTTTCTATTAATGAATGGATACAATTTTAAAATTTTTATATGTGTTTTATTAGCTATTGATATTATGTGGTTTTTCCAGGTTAGTTTAGTGTCTATTTAAAATCCCAGATATTTTACAGGATTGTCATTTTGAAGCCATTTAACTTCAAGATTATTAATTATTAGGGGATAAGTAGGAAGAATC
Organism: Gryllus bimaculatus; assembly: GCA_017312745.1. Lineage (NCBI taxonomy): Eukaryota > Metazoa > Arthropoda > Insecta > Orthoptera > Gryllidae > Gryllus > Gryllus bimaculatus. The sequence continues at coordinate 781,376 of BOPP01000157.1, forward strand.
CGTTTTAAGGAGAAGATTTTAGCTTGTGATTTTTGATGATTTATTTTTATTTGCCAATCATTGAACCAAGAAATGAGAAGATTTAGGTAATCTTGGACATTATCTCTACCTAAAAGAAGATCACTATGAGTTGTAAATATTGCAGTGTCATCCGCAAAAAGGGCAATGTCTGAATGTAAGAGATAAGGCATATCAGAAATAAAAACATTGAAAACTGTAGGTGATAAAGGTGATCCTTGAGGAAGTTCAGCTTGTATATTGTGATCAGTTGAAAAAGTGTTATTTATTTGTACTTTGAATCTTCGATTAACTAGAAAGGATTTTATTATATTTTATAAGTAATTTGGAAATTCTATATATTGCAATTTAAAAAGTAGTCCATCATGCCAGATTTTATCGAACGGTTTTTTAATATTTAGAAATATAGCGAGGGCATGTCGTAATTTTTGGAAACTAGCGGCAATATAGTCTGTAAAGCGTAGCAATTGATGAGTAGTTGAAGGGTTGTGTCTAAAAGTAAATTGACCACTAGGAAAAATATTATTTTGATTCACAAATTTATTAACCCTCTTTCAAAAATTTGCTTAAAATTGTTCTTTCAAAAATTTTTGAAAAGTTTGGCATCAAACTAATTTTCCTAAAATTTTCAGGTATCAGTTTGATCTGTATTGGGTTTACAAATTGGTAGAATAAGTGCAGTTTTCCAGGAGTTTGGAAAGTAGTTGAATCTAAAACAAGCATTATATATAGCTGTTAGTGAACTCAGGATGGTATATGGTAAATGTTTAATTACAATATTAGGAATTAGATCTATGCCTGGAGATTTCTTGTTTTTAAGTTTGGAAATTATGTACTTGATTTCTGATGGAGAAATATATTTCAATCTTTCAGGAACTGTATGAAGTGGGTTAGGTAATGTTTTAACAATGTTTTGTGTAAAGGCATTATTATAAGGGAGATTGTTAGTAAAGGAGAGTTCAAAATTATTTGCCAGTACCTCTGCTTTTTCAGAATCTCTAGTTGCCAATGTTTTGTTATTATTATTTTTTATTGGGAGTAATTTTTTTTGTCATTTGTTATGTGTTTAATTGCAGACCAGAGAGCAGCAGAGTTAGGTTGAAGTTGAGATATATAGTTTTTAAGTTTAGATACCTGTGTTGTTCTAGTTTATGTTTAACTTTGTGGGTTCGGCGATTTAAGGTAGTTTTAATGTCAGGATCACGAGTGATTTGGCATTTTCTGCAAGTTACATGCTTGAGAGCTATTAAATTTGGTAGGAGAGGTGTAACAGATTTGTTAGGATTGTTACTGGACTTTGTTGACAATTTAATGGCTTGTAATATATTACTTTGTATTTTTAAAATTTCAGCATCTACTTCAGATGGAGAATGAAGAGTAGTAAGATATTTATTTGTTTGAAGCATACATATATGGCTGGAAATGATTCCAATTTATTTTTCCTTTAATTAATGAATTATTGTATTGCAGCTGTGGGATAATATTATTAAAGTTAATTAATACAGGATTGTGATCAGAGTTTAATGCTGGTATACAATATTGTGTAAAAGGTAAGTTTAAATTCTGTGTGACTGCAATGTCAAGAATATCTGGAGAAATGGCATAATTACATGAATAATGCGTAGGTAGAGAAAGGACATGTATTGTCCAGTTATTCGTTGTTGCTAGATTAAATATTGATATACCTTGAGGTATAGTTGTTTTACATCCCCATGCTTGGTGTCATGCATTTAAATCTTCAATTAGTAATAATTTATCATTTTTATTGAAGAGTAGTTCCAGTGTTTTGGGGTATTTTTTTATTTGGGGGTTTGTAAGCTGCTATTATTGTTAGTTTTATGATTTATACATTTATCGTTATTGCTATTATTTCAAGTCCTTGGAGGTAGGAACAAATATATGTGAATGCTTGATTTTTCTACTGATTATTATTGCCACCCCATCACCACCATGTAGAGAGGCTCTATCTTCTCTGTATGTGATATAATTTGGAATATTAACTTTTTTAGCATTGTTTAGGCGAGTTTCAGTAATGCACGCTATATCAATTTTTTGATCAATTGAAAATGTTTGAATTCATTAATATGATGGAATAGTCCGTCAGCATTCCAGTTTAATAATTTTATTTTATGGAGATCCGTTATTCATTATTCTTGGAAATACTTCTATTATTAATTGCTGAATTTGTGGAATTAATATATTTAAAATTTGAGTTGTTGTACTTGGGTTATATTTATTAAAATCTATTGTTGTAGGAGGAGATGGGACAAAGTTATTTTCAAGGTACATTTGAGAGTTTGTTGAAAGAGATGGTAGTTGGGGAAAGTCCTGTAAATTATTAATCACAGGAGGAGGAGCAGAGGAAGGAGGAGTTTTGGAATTTCTAGTTGATCTTTGGTATGATTGGTGTTGGTTTTGAGGGGACTTGAAAATAAAAAGAGTTTGAGTTGTATTTTCCTACATCCTCTACAATTGGCTGTGTGATTTCTGAAACAGTTCATACAATGAGAAAGAGAGTTTTTAGGTTTTTTACATTTACTGACAATTTTTACATAGAATTGGTTGCTTAACTGTTTCGAAACTTGACTTTTAAAACACTATTGAACAATTTTTATAATATAATTATCTCTCTACTTTGATCACTGTCAGTGAGCTTCACAGCACACATTTCCAAGGTTTCTACTGTTTTTCCAAATATTCTGTAAACGGTATTTACTGAGAATGTTTGACCTAACTCTAACTTAATTTCTTCATTAGTATAAGAAGTTGGTGTCATAAATAATGGCTGAAAGTGCTCATTTTGATGGATCTCTATAAGTAAAGTAATGAATGTTATTTACATCACAATGTTTTCTATATTTTCTGTAGTCTTATATTGTTTGGAATAATATAGAGGCATAGTCGTTTTTAATTTTAGTACTACATTCATTCTTTACTATTTGCTTAATTTCTAATATAAATGTATTGAAATTTCTTAACATACCTGAAGTTTTACTTATATTTATTGGAGGTATTTGGCCGGTTCTAAGTTAGAAGTAGTCCAAGACTCATCTCTAACTTCAAGTTCTTGATAGGGATTAGCAGTGGGGATATTATACACTGGTGCTGAGACTTGCAAACTGGCACTTTCTTCACTGCACATTCCTCGTTTACGTTTTGAACTATTATAATCAATTAAATGAGAACTTTCACTCGGCTGGGTTGCACTGTTTTGTGTATGGTTTTGTAATTCACTTGGAACATCCATTGGACTGTTTGTGTTATGGGACGGATTTTGCTGAAGTATTCGTTGAAGTTCCTGCGACTTTCGTCGTAGAAATACTATTTCATGTTCCAAAGCTTGGATATTAGCTTCTCCCTCGAATTACCCGCCGTTTGGATTTTCATTAATTTCTACCATTGACAGTACAAGTAACCCTAAAGTTTCAAGTAATCTCACTATCCACACTCATTCTGAAAGATAAATCGTTGCACTATGATAAATAACTACTAATCTAAGTTCTGAATACACTGGAGCGCGGCGGAACACCAGATCGAGAGCGCACCGACTGCCACAACACGAAGCGTTCGCCTCGGCGACTCGAATCGGACTGTCACTTCATATGATTTCGTTTGTGTGCCATTATTGACCATGACGCCTCTGAGCTAAATTCAAATCGCCTGTTTCTCGCCCAAGAAATACCTTCTTTCTCTGCTATATGAAAGGAGCGTAGCGAAATTTGCGTGGTCAGACGGAAGAGCGGGCCTGATGGCCCGAGTCTCGCCACGTAAAATAAGGCATATTCAATTCAATTCAATTCAATTATTCGCGTGTATTTACGAAACTATGATTTGGACTGCATTCTAGTTTGCACAACTATTTCTCTCGTAAGTTGTTCTACTTGCATACCAAATTCTAAAACGATAAAAAGAAATCAAATTTTTAGCGTATTTGTCACGTAATGGGGGGGGGTATTTTGAACTTTCTTATGATGCCGAAGCCTTTATTTGCGTGGATCTCCGAAACTATTATTTGGACTGAATTCTAGTTTGCACTACTATTTTTCTCGTAAGTTGTTCTACTTGCATTCCAAATTAAAAAACGACAAAAGGAAATTAAATTTTTCCCGTATTTGTCACGTAACGGGGGGGTATTTTGAACTTTCATATTATGCCGAAGCCTTTATTCGCGTGTATCTCCGAAAGTATTATTTAAAATGAATTCTAGTTTACACCACTAATTTTCTCGTAAGTTGTTCTACTTGCATACCAAATTCTAAGACGATAAAAAGAAATTTAATTTTTTGCCAATTTTTCACGTAATGGGAGGGTATTTTGAACTTTCTTATTATGCCGAAGCCTCTATTCGCGTGTATCTCCGAACGTATTATTTGGACTGAATTCTAGTTTGCACCACTATTTTTGTCGTAAGTTGTTCTACTTGCATGCCAATTTCTAAAACAATTAAAAGAAATTGAATTTTTCGCATATTTGTCACGTATTGGGGGGTATTTTGAACTTTCTTATAGGGCCGAAGCCGCGTGTATCTCCGAAAGTATTATTTGGACTGAATTCTAGTTTGCCCACTATTTTTCTCGTAACCACTGCTCTTGGTTTATGTATGGTCTTTGCGACGTGCTGCTGATAGTATTCGGCGCAATACAGTGTGCAAATCAAATGTTCCGGTAACTTTTTACCTTATTCACTTCATCTGCCTTGGAGAAGTTATCCCCATTTTATTTGCAATGGCCAGAAGTGCGGCATTCCTGACATGGCGTTTTTTGTATTCTGGTAAAAAATATCCCTTTCATTTTTCGATTCTCTACACAACCGGTCAAACTTGTCACTTCGCTCTTCCGTCATTCAAAGAGGCTTCTGCTTCCCATTTTTATAAATAATTATAATAATAAGTTTTCGTTGATCACCGTGAAATTATAAGCAGTATACAAACGTGTTGCACGTAATGGTCAATAGGAGTCGCCAGCTCCACCGTATAGAGGTCGCCAGTTTTGAGAAAGTTCGGGAGGGAGGAGCGCGTGAGCATGTCAGTAAAGCGGTTACACGTTGCCATGGGCAACCTCTACTAGCACGTTTACTGGCACCGTGGAAATCAGCGTTAAGTGCCCCAGGAAGATCTCTGCAGCGCGGCAACGAACAGACCAGCCGCCTCGTTCTTTTCTTTCATCTGTCTTGGCCTGTTCGCCTCCCCACCGTACGACCTCTTGCCGCGAACTGCCGTCGTTAATGCCCTTGCACTTGCTTCTTGCCCCCCCCCCTTGCCTCTTCCCTGCGCGTCCCGGAGGGAGAGGGTATCCCGCCTTTGTATATAAGGCAGTATAATATATACTGCCTTTACAAATAAAATAAAATACTAATATGACAGAACCTCCGAGTTTGTAATCCAAAATTGGAGTCAATTAACCTAATTTATATAAAACGCTTACCAGAACAAACATGGCGCAGTTGTTGTGGATGTCATCGAAAACGTCCGGTATGGCAAGTATTTGAAACTTGGAGTCATTGAGCCCGTATCGCTCCTTGAACAGGTGCCTCTTGGTCTGAACGAAGCGCCGGTACAGGTCGTGGAGGGAGATATTCTGATTGGTGAGTAGCCCGCCCCCGGCACGAAGCGCCGCGAGTGCGGCTTCCTGAAACCAAGGCCGACGTCACAGCAGACATCTTGATTTACGATTTCGTTTATTTTCCCACTTATTTGAAGTGGCCAATGACATTAAATTATTGTTACATCTCCTGCCTTATAAAACGGATCTTTTTAATTAATTCGCGAACGTCCTTCTCAATGGGGCTCGTGGCTTCAGAAATGTGTTTACCACTGTTAAAAAGATTCATTTTATAAGGCTGGAGGTGTAACAATGACCTAATGACATCGGCCACTTAAAACAATCGAAGGGTAGAAGGAAAGTGTTAGCTTTCTACTCATTTCTTTCTTTAATTAAAAGAGGCTTGTCCTAGATGGGTTATTACTTGCTCCTATTACCCAGAGATAGACAGCTTTTATAATTCCTAGATCAATGGGAGTTTTTAAACATCAAGGTCACTGAGTGTATCTAAACGCCATGGAATTTTAATTGACGCATGCGTCCCTTTCCATGATTACTTAAGTATACTGAAAATCAATTATTACTTACGTGACGCATTACGTGTAAGGAAGGAAGGAAGGAAGACTTTCCGATTTTGGGACACTACTTCAACAATGTATATACATGTAAAGATCTTGGTAAATATAGAACATTTCAATTACATCTGGTATTCGCCAGTAAGGCAATATCGGTCGTTGCACTCTGTGTTTATAGAGAATAGGTAGAGATTATATGTTTTAGAACTCCTAAACATTCACTTTCTTTAGTCTTGAGCATTAAGTATTGAAGGACATACAACAATATCTTTGAGGTTGTTGACTTCCCGTTTCAGGCATAAGTAGGATTTTTCTATTGTATTTTTTTAAATGTGCAAAGTAATAGTAACGAGGTGTAGAACAATTTGGAAGGATAATGAGAGACACCTGTTAGGAAGTATATTCAATGCTAATTCATACGTACGTGGAAAAGCTCACCACGAGATTTTTACAAGAGTTTCCCGTCTTGCAGGAGGCCTTTACCCTTTAAGGGGCACACTAAGCTCATTCCGTCATTCCATTATTCAATAGCAAGGGTCCAACAAATTTTAAATAATTACATCGAAAGCAGTTTTAATATTAAACACGTTTATTTTTTTATCTATGTTTTAATTTGATAGAAAAAAATATTACTACATACTCTATATAACTAATATTTACAAAATGTATAATTAACACGTAAGAGTAGGTAAAGAATGATCGAAAAGAAACAACTTCGCAAAGTTTACTCGAAACAAATGGTTGAAACTCTTGTTTAATAATGTTATATTTTGAAGTTCATTTATTGTAGTAGTGTGTGATAGCAGGGAATAAACAGGATTTTATTCAACAATGAGTCCTCAAGACAGTATTCGGAGCCATTATCTCCATCGAGTACCACAAACATTATTTTATCCATTACTTTTATGACAATAAGTGTAGATGAAATATTCAAGTATTGCCAGTACGCTTAAACCATTTCTTTTATTATTTTAATGGAATTGTTGTCAAGGTGAAGAAAAAATGTAGTTTTTTAGTATTGTAAATACTACGTTAGCTTGCTTTCTATTACTTGAACACACTTTTAACAAACTTGATGTAGTCCCTATAAAATCGTGTAGCAATAAAAATTGAAAAATAGACTATCTAGGTGCATGATCCCGCCGTCCATTCAGTGAGGTAAACGACCATAATACCCGAATTAGTTCCTTATAATCACAAAGTAGAACAACCCAACAAGCGATGTCAAGCTGAGGGAAGGAGGATAGGGGCGACCCTCACGCAGCTCTGCTAGTGCCATTGCGCTAGGCAGTAGTGCCATTGCGATCTTAGACCACAAGATCGCGGGTTCGACTTCCACCTCGAGCATGGTTGTGTTGTGTATGTCTGTATGTGTGTGTTGGCCTTCCACCTATCATCCTTATTTCATCTTCCATACCCCCAGGGTTGTTAACCCCGGGAGATAAAAATCGGATCTAGCTTCATGCTGATCCCATGATAAAATTACATGCACCTGCCTCTGAGATAATATTAGTGAGCCCTGGTAAATGCATGCATCGTCGTCCTCTATGTCGGCCTGTTCGCGAGCAAAGAAAAATCATTGTAAAAAAAAAAGCGCGCTTGCCTGGAAGGCCTCGGCGGCCATCATGGCGTAGAGCGGCACGTCGAGCAGGCAGCGCTGCGGGTGGCGGCCGAGGGCGCCGTGCAGGGCGTCGGTGAGCTCGGCCGCCAGCGCCTGGAAGGCGGAGGGCGCGACGCCGCCCGCCGCCGCCGCCGCCGCCCAGTGCGAGCACAGAAACGCCTCCTGCTGCTCCTTGGACAGCGGCCGCAGCGTGCACGGGTGGCAGCCCAGCGCCTCGCTCAGCTCCGCCTCCACCTGGCACGCGCAAGCGCCGCCTTCGTTGCGAAAAGGTTGCTCGATCGACTAACCAGTTCACCGCCAAGACGTCTGTGCCTGTGGCTTGGTGTCACAATGTGTCCATGTCGGTCTAAATTCGTGTGTGTCTCACTGTGACTCAGTAAGTTTTCGAGTGTCTGTGTCGACATTAAGAAAGACGGGAGAAAGGCAATCTGGAGGTGGCAGCCAGTCTGATTTATATTTTTAATAATAAAATAAATACAAAACCGACTGACAGGTATACACACACGGGGACATGCGTTTCTTATCTGTCCTCACCCCACCCCCCGACTGCATTTCAGCCGGCTTAGTAAAAATAAGTAGATATGTTTTATATATAACATTCGTGTTATTTCACAGGGATAAGGCCAATGGCTGTTGTTTCGCACCATGCATTACACCTAGGATTCCTTTGATACCTACCTGCAGCGCGGGACTAAAGAATCTTCTTGGAGCAGGTTCCCCCTTTGTGAGTTCCCTAACAGCTTGGTGTAATTCCATTTTCTCCTCCAAAGGCCACTCACGGTTAACAATATCTGAGTTGGGGAAAGTGATTCTCGTTAGGATGAAAAATTGACGGAGGGATTAATTTTTCCTGGTACCAATGAGGGTTATTTTACATGCAACTAGCATGGCGAGGCCACCGTCAAATTTTCCGCCCTTTGAAACTCCATGCACCTGAGCCGGGATCGAACCCGCACACAGTAAGAGGGGGGCAGAGGTCAATAAGTCAACGCACAGAGGTCGCATGTATCTCGTTTGTGTCTGTACGTCTGTGTTTATGGCTACGCACTGTAATGCACCTTTGTAGGCACCAGCACTCACGCCCGCGCCTGTGAGGCAGTAGAAGTGACGGAGGAGGTGACTGAGGTCTCGACCCGCCGGGGCCCGCCTGCCGTTGTGACTTAACAGGGACGTACGTAGCGGCGGGTTGTGATGAGAAAGATGGCTGAATGGCAGTCGGGAGGTGGAGCTAGATGAGATGCACTTGGAAGGCGAGAGTCGAAGTCGCGTGAGACGGGTTAGAAATTAGCGGTACAAGTAATGCGGGCTAGAAGATGAACGCGCATTCAAAGGACGGATAGAGGAAAGGACGTTTAAAAAATGGTGCATGTCTGTTTCTGTTGAACTCTCTGAATTTCTGAAAATTGTAAAAGTAAGACATAATGCTAGAAAGTATGAAATTGTGCATCACCTTCAGTTTTCTATGGTACTCCTCTCAGACCCCTCATCCCACGATAATAAATGGTGATCAAATGGGCCAAACTCTTACTATTTGGGGAACCACAAAATAGTATGTGTCTGTCCGAAGCTGTTAGTCTGTACCTGTTTTTCTATTACTGTCTCTCTACATCTGTCTCTTTTTCTCTCTTGTATATCCGAGTCCGACTGTCTGTGCCTGCCTGTTTCTGAACCTGTCTGATAATCTGTACCTGCCTCTAAACAACTGTCAGCCTGGCATGCCGTCTGTACATGTCAGCCTGAAGCAGTGTGTGCGTGCGTGCTCACCTCGGGGCGCGTGGCCACCCAGACGAGGGCGGCGCGTGACGCCTGCAGCAGCCGCAGGCAGCGCAGGAGCTTGTCCTTGTAGGCCGGGCACACCTCGTCCACGCCGTCCACCAGCACGTGCAGCGCGCCCGAGCGGCTGAGCGCGGCCTCCAGACAGCGCCGCCCCACCTCGCCCTCCGCGCCCGCCGCCACGCCCGCCGCCGCCGCCAGCAGCTCCGCCACGTGCGCCGCGCTCAGCTCTGCAACCACCGCCGCCCGCTCGTTCTTCTCATCCCCAGTAAACAGGGCAAGGAAGACTAATTGAAAGAGAAGCGAGCGAGACAAACAAGAAATGGAAAACGAGAAAGAACAGGAGAAAAGAAGGAAACTAGTGGTGCTAAAACAGCACGAACTTTCTCGTCCATACGCGAAAAGCACTCAAAGTTTCGAAAAGAGGAAAAACAAAAGAAGAAAAAAGAGGAAAAAAGAGTGAAAATGGGGAAAAGAGGAGAAAAGAGGAAAGAGGGGGAAAAGAGGAAAACAGAGGAGAAAGGAAGAATTTACCTGCGGGCGCGGGCCATCGCTGCAGCATGGCGGCGTGCGCCAGCGCCTGCACGAGCACCGTCCAGCTGCGCGGCGCCCGCAGGCGCGCCTCCTCCGCCACGCGGCGCAGGAACTGCGTCTTGCCCATGCCGGGCTCCCCGACCAGCAGCGCCACGCCCCCCGCCGCGCCCCACGCCGCC
>BOPP01000157.1:792598-805322 GCA_017312745.1 Gryllus bimaculatus
AATTGTGGCCAAAATAAATATATTATTATTATTATTATTATTATTATTATTATTATTATTATTATTACTGCTCAGCTCAGTAGTCACGTTAGACTTCCAGAGCTGCGATTGGCAGGTCGTCAGCTGATATAGTGTCATCCAATCGGGAGCTTACACATCACGACAGTGACTTCCCTATGGGGACGTTCAACCTCCCGATTGGATGACACCGCCACATTTACGACAGGGGACGTTATGTTAAAATCCATGAATAGTACGTTTTTATAGTTGACGGTGTTCCTTCCCTGCGGGTTTTTTCTATCAAGGTGTCTCCCTTTACCGGGGCACCGCCCCAGCCTGGTCAAGCTCTAAGCCTCCTACTGTTCTCCCGGCATATGAGGTAATGTAGTGATCATGTATGAGTGTGTATGTAAGGAGATAGGACAAGGAAGGGGGCGGAAAGATCGCGCGCGGTCCGTGTCCCGTTTGTGAGGGTATTGCTCCGGTACTCGCCTGGTGTTGATCGGAGAAACCACGGAAAACTACCGACCAAAGCAGCCGTCGTCATGTTTCCGCGAAATTCTGTTTCTTTAGAGACCTCATTTATAAAGATCGGTTGCGTGTGAGAGACAAAACGTATATATACTACCAAGAGCGGATCAAGAGACGAATTTTGGGAGGGGAAATCCAAAATATTTTGGTCGCATGTGACATATTACAGATTTTGTAAAAGGTAGGCTACACTAGCTCATGCTGCAATACGATTGTATTCGTTTTATTGATTATCCTAAAATACCTTTGCATGAAAGTTTCGTGACAAGTTTAAATTCATAGATATTGAAAAATTGTAGTGTGTGTGTGGGGGAGGGGGAGGATTTCCCTCCCAGTGTATCCGCGTCTGATACTACTGAAATAAATGCAGGAGAGTATTATCCCCTTGCGCGTGGGCTACCTGTCGACGTCAGCCGCGCCCGCCCTCTGGCGGCAGGAGACCTCCAAGTGCGGGAGGTCTCGGCCTGTGCCCCTGGCCAGCCCCTCGACGCCAGCGCCCTCGGCGGCCGCCTCCGCCGCCTCCGCCTCCGCCAGGGCGCGCTGCTCCTCCACCAGCGCCTGCGCACGCCCACGCCCACGCCCACGCAGGGCGGAAATGATGAAAAAGTAGAGATATCGTGTTCTTGGGTGTAGTAAATTTATTTCCCTAACATGTTTCGTACGAGGACACGTTTCGTTTCAAGAACCCACGTTGTGCGTTCTTGGTACCGAAAAATGTGTTGACGGCAAAACCTCTCTCTTGACTGTGGTCAATGCTAGCGCTTAAACAGTAGCGATATTTTCCAGACTTTATATTCCTCAAACGAACTGGACGAAGACATGCGTGTTAAAAAAAGGCACAGGTCTCTTTTCATTGAAATATCTATTTTTTAATTGCAAAATGTCAATTTTTTCGACGTCTGGATACTTTGGTAAGACACTTCTCTGTTATTAATCACATCAGTGTGACCCTCATTGAAAGAATCAAATTATGAAGTGTAAGCAAATAATCGATGTCAAGACCGTAATTTCAATGCACTTAGAGGAAGAGCTGTTAGAAAAAAATAATTGTTGTTTTGAAATATAATTTAAAAATTATTCAATGAGAATAACTTCAAAGACTGCCTAAAAATTAAAGGACCTTCAAACCAATTTGAAAAAAGTATTTCAAAACTTCTGACTTTCCATTGGTAAACAAGTTGAGACAGAAACTGCACCAGACAGAATATTCCCCACATGATTTGGCTCGACAAAGCTCTGAAAATTTGAAATTATTATTTTGAGTGTACTTCACATAATGCCCCAAGGAATTTTCAATACGATCTCAGCAATTAAAATAATACATAAACAAGACCTAAAGAACGGTCCCATATTTTCCTTTCTAGTATACGTAGGTGTGTTTGCTACACGATCGGTTACTACGAGTAGGTTCGTAAAGGCACTGTGCCGAGATAGAACAACGCGATATTTGGAGTGCGCGAAGGAGTCTTTCATTGGGAAATTTCAAATTTCTCAACGGAGCCTTATGATCGAAAGGTCCTCGTAGGTACCCAGTTGGCTGCGTTCCGGCAGGCGCCAACACCGTTTCGATCGCCATTCTACGACGTTCCTCGGGGCGAAACAAGGGAGGTCGCGGAATGGCAAAGGGGTTGAGGGGGAGGGGGTTGAGGATGAGGGCGCGTTCGCACCTGCGCGTCTCCGCTGACGGCGAGGAGGTCGGCCTCGGGGCGCAGCGCGCGCAGCACGGCCGCGTCCAGCGCCGGCGGGTGCTCCAGCACGCGCGCCACGTACAGGCACGGCACCGGGGGCTCCTCGGGGGCGGCGCCCAGCGCCACCGCCCGGCCGCGCGCCAGCGCCGCCAGCGCCGCCCCGCCCACGCCGCCCCGCAGCCCGGGCCACGCCCCCTCCAGCGCGCGCAGGGCCAGCGGCCGCCCCTGCCACACCACAATTACCACACTCCTTTTCGGGCACTTTAGCACAAGGTGAGAAAAAATCACTGCTGTTTCAACGGGATTGTAGTTCCCATTTTCCTTCAAGGCATAAATACCGGGGAGCTCAATTATTTTAGATCATTATTTACTTATAATTATTTTTACAATTATATATTATCATAAAGTGTAGAGGAAATGGAGGAAAAATGAAGCTGAAAGTTTTGCTAATTAGCATTATTATACAAGCTCAACGACACGGACTCTGTCCGCTTTTAAATTCGGCCCACCCACCATTGATGGGGGGAACCGTTTCTGCAATGCACATTTTAGCATTTTTTTAAATTATCTTTTTAAACATTTATAAATTTGATATCTTAAATACGTGTTTCTTAGCGAATTGAAAAAAACTACTTATGTGAACTTATGGATAAATCATTGTTACAGTCCAACCAAACCTTTGGATGCTACGTGTAAACTATACTAATTGTTGCCAACTCTACGAGGAACACCGTGTGAATCACGCGGCAGAACTGACAATTTGTGGTGCTGCTTTGAAGTTGTTCATAAAAAATTATTAGCTCCGATTTTCACTATTAACTCTCAATTTTCAAAAATTTTTCAATTTTTCAATTTTTTTTATCTCTCATACGAGGTTAATAAAGACAGTGATGACAAATGAAATGTTACCCACAATTAGTTATTTAATTAACTTCATGTACATTTTAAGGAAATATTAGTAGTTTGGCATTTTTTAAAACAATTCTTGGGAACAACAGTTTCTCAAAAACGGCTCCTAATTTTTTCTTTAAACTTTTGTACAGGTAGTGTTAGGTGTACTGAATAATATAACCTCATTTTCATGTTCACTTTTATTTCTTTAAAAAATATACAAATGAAATTACAATACGAGTGTTCTTTATACATTACTGCATTTGCAATCGCTTCAAATAATGACATGTGCAGTTTCTCGAAAATTAAAAATATTTCTGTGAAAACTAGCTTACAGTTGTGAATTTTCAGAGATGCTAAAAACGATATTTTTTTTCAAAAACGGCTCCACGTTTTGGAATGTAAATTTGCACATAAAACGGGCTTTTACTTTTCTATTACATTCTTCAAGTCTCCATTCTTCTGTTAGGGTGCAAAATGGAGAAAATGTACAAACACCTGATTTTGATAAAATAAATCTCCGATATAAATATTACACGAAAATAAAGCAAACCATTGTGTTAATTGATATATGCGGAAAGAGTATGTTCTATAACACTTTCTGTACAGGTAAATAGATTTGTAAAAATTCTTGATTACTGAGTTTTGTTGCTAGATGTTAGTGCTAAAATACGTTTGTTTGCTCTGTTGTGGAAATGAATGGTTTCGGGTTGCTTCAGATACATAGATTCAATATTACAAAGCATATTAAAGGCGGCGAATGGCTTCAAAGGCCACTTTTAGTTTCATTACTGGTTTTATAAAATTATAGTCTTTCAAAACCGCAACACGTTTACGCGTTCGTAGAGTCAAGAGATCGGCCTCGTGATGCAGGGTTGCGGGGCAGATAAGCCAAAGTGTGTGGACTGTGGAAGTGATGCCAAGAGATCACTTAAGAAACGTTCAAAAACCTGAAGTTCGTTGATAAATTGCATACATAACTATTCGACAATAATTTATGTCGATCCCAAACAAAATAATATTATTTATTTATTTATATCTTTGGTAGAAATCTATCTTATTTTTTCAAAAGAAAGATCTCTGCGTAGTCTATTGGTTCTGATTTGTACTTACATTAGTCGCAATTCTTCGTAGTAAATCCCAAATTCACATGTCGAAGAATAAGATATAATCTTATTACTCACCTGGAATAATATTGTGGAGTTCATTAACCTCTCTTGCGTCTCATTTGTCAGATGGTCCAGGGCCCAGACGTCCTCGAAGGGGCGCTCGGCCGAGCCCTCAGCGGAGTCCTCAGCTGAGGCAGGGGCGCCGCTAGAGCACGAAGCACCCAAGTAAGTTGAAGGCTGTTCATTGAGTCTGAGCACCTCTTTAACTCTTCGAGTCTTTCGAGGAGCCACTTCCTAGGTGGCTGTATCTGTTCCTCCCTCGTGCTGAATTGGCTAACCTCCACGCGAGGCTACCATGCACTACACGCTGCTACCATGGTTCCGCCACAGATACCGAAGAGGCGCAAGGACCAATGTGCAAGTACTAAATTCGAACACGCGTAGCCCGTGCCAGTCGGTAATTACCCGATGGAACACCTAGGTAGCTGCAACTAGGTAGCGCCTTGGCTGCACATAACCACCATGGCTGCCCCTAGGTAACACTCCGTCGTGTCCTGAACGAAACGCTACCAGGTATTACCAGCCCCACACTGTTACCGACGGAAGGGCAGGTACTAAGGAATGGGACCGGCCAGGTGTAGCGCCCACTTGCCTCGAACCAAGGCCCTCTGGAGGTCGAATGTGCAGGCCTATTTCTCCAGAGGCTAATTGCTTCCTATTACTCAAATGTCACCCGAAAGAGCCAAGAACAAAGGGATGTAGTGGGGAGTGTGATGCATGCAGGGGGAGGGTCAAACAAGTATGTCTACGCGGAACTCGAACCCCTAAACCAATTATCATGGAGTTTTAAATTTTGGGGAGCTCCGTGCTGAGTATGCAGTCTGGAATTTACAACCGCCTTTTCTTGAAAATATAGGAAATATCTTAAAACATTGTACGTTATGAGCATACGACATAACATATCCCGAAGATATGATTTGAATTTCTTTTTCGCGAATGTCTTTCCTGTCTCCTTTCCAACATATCCCGTTAATTCTTGCCAGCGTTGTGGAGTTAGTAATGAAAAATTGTAACTGTCTCACATACGAGAATCGATTTATCAGAATTGGAAAATTAAACTTTTCCTGTTTCAGGCGGCCATTATGCCGCTTGTAAGGTGACGGTAAAGACTCCTACAGCCGTACACTATATATGAAGATATAAGTTCATACCTTAGACCTAACGTAAGACGTTATGACTTCAAGGTCCGTCACGTGACTTTTAGTGCATAACGCCCCCACCTTACGCGTGGCGCTAAAACTTCCTATTGTAGCATAGTAATAGTTAATACTCTAGAGAGCCTTACGGATTCATTATGTCTAAATGGAACTTTTAAAACCTTTATGGACGCGACCAATGCAATAGGGAATTTTTAATGACTTCGATTGATTAAACTAAAATACGAAAACACAATATACGCGTGGCAAAGGGTTTAAATAAGAACTAATGGTTCCATAGAGTAGCGTAGACTTTCTCGCAATAGTTACTTTTCTAATGACTTTAGATTTGCTTTTCGGTAGAATTGCTTCACCATAATTCCCAGCAGCTACCTATCAGCGCCAAAGAATTTTTTTCATATTTTCTCAATTTTTCACTCTCCTAATGTTAGGATTGACACATGGTTTTAAGAATATTACAGAAGAAGACAGTAATATGTGAAAACTTTCATTGAAAAATTTGGAGCCGTTCTTGAGAAAATGTCGTTTGAGCCTTTTTGAAAATGCTCCATTTTGAACTCATTTCGACTTAAAATATTAGAGTTTTCGAGAAACTTCGTAAGATCATTTAAATCACTGGTACTCACAAATTCAATAATGTATCCGCTCGAGATATAAATATTAACGAATCATATATAAAATAATTACACCTGTATAATTTTTGAAAACTCTAATGAATACATCAAACTGGCTAAGATGTCAAGTTGTTCGGTGTATTCACAGTGCTTACTTTTCAGTGCATCCGTAAACAGAGTTTAAAGAAAAAATGAGCCATTCTTGAGAAAATTTACATTTTAAAATTGCCTTTATTTCAGGTAAAATTATTCGAAAACTATTCATACTTTGAAAATATGCATTGGTCTTCATTTCAAGAACTAATTTTGAAAAAACAGGTTTTATACAAAAGAAAAATCTTTATTATCTTCAAAACTAGTTGTACGAAGGTGCCGAAGAAAGGATCCTTAATCGTAAAGATGTACAGGATAGAACGCTGTGGAGACTGAAATGCTGGATACGGCAGAAAGCGTAGAACGCCCGCTTCATAATGACAATGATGATGATAATGATGATGTTTTTCACTGAATAGAATCGCAGTTTTGAATTCTCGAATTTGAATTGATTCATTAGAAAATTAATAAATAAAATAGCGAATGAAAGTAATTTAAAAAGCTGTAGGAAGTACGTGTTAATGACTGAACCACATAAGTAATGATCCATTATTATTTAATTGATAATAATGGTTGATTCTTTCTCAACACTACAGTTTTAAATTTCGTACTTTGATTCAGATACTACAAAAAATTTGTTAAACTGGTTCCTAACTAGAAAAATAGCTTGATTTTGCAAATATAATTATTTTAATTTTTTGAACAGTATTAAGGCGTATCTGCTTCAACAATGTGCTAGAGAAATTAGGTTTTCGGGTGAGTCATATTAAATTTGTTTGCCTCTGAAATAATCCATTGCACTCAACTCCATAGATAAAAATGCGAAAACCGATATTAAAAGCATTGTAAAGAAGACTGACTACACTAGAAAGATGGGAAATAGTTAACTATTTTCCAACATTTTCAGCCAATCCTGGATAGTGACGTACAACATTAAATCAAGCGAGCGAAATGGCTCAATGCGTAGCACGCTAAATTCGCTGTCGGGATGTCCTGGTTCGATCTCTGGGGCGGCCCTCCTAACCGAGGTTTTTCGTATTTTGCTCGGTCATAAGATGAATGCTGAGATGGTTCAAAAAATGCCACGATCACCTCCCACCATCATTATAATCCTTTCATCCCTCAACATCACATTATCACTTCATTCAAAAGGCAGGAGGACCTTGCCCTTCATGGGATCTTAGTTAGCTAATAATAATAATAATAATAATAATAATAATAATAATAATATCGACATTAAATGAATAGATGGGTAAATAAAAGTAACCATGCATACCCTGCAGCGTGGCCCGAGGAAAGGAAGACGACCTGGAGGCGGCTGCTGACGGAGGCGACAAGGGCGCGCGCCGCGTCCAGCTGCAGGTCTGCGTCCACCACCATCACCGTCGCCCCCGCCGCCGCCGCCGCCGCCGCCTGCAGCGCCCCAAGCGGGTACTCGCGCAGCTCCTCGTCGCCCACGTACACCCAGCGCTGCGCACGCCACGGCGCAGCCGTTACTCTCCTGTGCGCAGACAAGCTAATGCACACCTGCGAAACATTCATCTCGGAATTTTGACAGAACTCTTTTGTCCACTCTCAAAAATTGCTCGCAAATTTTTCTTCCTCGCTTACTACGATATAATGAGACATTATTGTAAGCGGAAAATGGCGAGTTTTCATTAGAATAACTCGTATTTTTGGAGCCTGATAACAAAAGGTGGATAATTATTGTCCTTATATGTAGTACATTCCTCTAACATCCGTCTCTCCATCCGTCCATCTGTCTGTGGGTATCACTGGCGCGAAAAAATGTTCATAGAATCTTTCCAAAACTGATGCTTCCGATCAATCTGGCTGATGTCGCGGCCCCTTGAATTTAAAACGGATATTCTGATTTTGGGAGAGGTTCTTTACACGATGCCTTAACAATCTTTCCAATTTTTTTCAAAATGACTCAACATTTTTACTTTAAATTTGTTTAATTTACAGAGCAAAGGACGCGCGAGTTAAGTTTTAATTTTTGTTGAACTTTTTGCTGAAGAAAGTATTTTCACTCATGAATCAAGAATAAGTAAGGCACAATTTGCATTATAAAATAACCCACATCCGTAACAAATAATTCGAGAAATGGTGTACATCACAAGTTTTGCTATAGCTCATCACTGAATAACCGTTTGAAATTGCCTTTGGAAAAGAAAGAATTGGAAGCATATTTTGTTGCCCTCTAGTTGAATTGGTAACACTTTACTACCGTGGGTCATGTCATATATGATACTAAAGAGCTTAATTTTTTTTTTATTTTACCGTTTACTCATGTCACTAAATGTGAACACGTTGCTTATAATGTACAAAATTGTATGTTTGTTTTGAATAGAAACAGTATGTAACAATCAATGTTATTATACTTGTAACACTGTAAATGATACACGAGCCCAAACGCTGCCTTTTTACCGAAAGCATTAAGAAGCGGTTGTGTTGGCAGTACCTGGTCCACGTGCTGGTCCAGCAGCTGCAGCAGCTTGGCGGCGCGCGGACCCTGCGGCACCCCGCGCACGCGAACGTGCACGTGCGCCCGGCCACGGGGCCCCGGCGCAATGGGCGGGCCGGGCCGTACGCAGTGCGAAGCCTTTGTCAACGTTTACTAAGCCAGAACTTTGTGCAGTGGGTTTACACAATTTGAAGCTAAACGGTATTACAAATAAATTAATCAACCAGACAAGTTCTATTTTGGTTTAGTCTTTACGGTAATATAAGTATATTTATGAGAATGGATATGAAGTTCAAGAGCGATATAAGAAACAATCTCTTTACGTAATAGATCGGAAATTCTATACTTGAACAATGATATTGCGTGGTATGGATGATGGAGTTTAGTATATACTTTGGGGAATCGACAAATATTCATTACGTAAATATTAATGTGTTGAATTAAGGAACGAATTGTTTTGTGCAATTTCAAGAGTATTTTTATTGATCATTTTTGGAGAATATTTAGTCCATCAAAATCCGCTTTCACCCCCCAAGAATGAGAAAATGAGTAGCAATTTACGTCATTTTAACATAAATATCACTGTTTTTTACCCTCGAATCCACAGGAACTCTTGTGAAGGCGCCGGAGCGGTCGTCTTGGAAGCGAAGCGCGCCGCGCACGCCGCCGCCCGCCCCGCTCACGGAATACGCAATCGCCCACCGCCGCCCACAGGAAAAGCCCACGTCGCCCTCTCCGTCAAGGCCACGCGGCGCACTGCCGACGCCCTCGCCCTGGCGGGCCCCAGGGGGCCTTACCCGGGGCACGAGCCGCTCCGTCACCACTTCGGAGCGGGCACTGGCCCGTCAGCGCCGGCGTTTTTTACACTCCGCCTGCAGCTGCGCGTCCAGTCCCTCCACGGGCGAACTGTCGGCACAGTTCACGGCAGCCGCGGGAGGAAGCCTTCTGGAACAGCCGCTCGTTCCTCCGGCGGCCCCTTTCGACCGCACTGCCACACCTGCAACAGCCGCACACCTCAAGAGACACATTCTCCAGCATGCACGTGCAGCACTGCAACAGCCGCACACTCTGCGAGAGACGTCCTCCACATGCACTGCCGCACCTTGCAACAGCCGCACACTCCAATAGGCACATCCGCTCCTCATGCAACTGCACACCTGCAACAGCCGCACACTCTTGAGAGCACGTCCCTCCACATGCACTGCCAACCTTGCAACGCCGCCACTCCTCGAGAGCAGTCCTCCACATGCCTGCCGCACTGCAACAGCCGCACACCTCTCAATAGCACATCCTCCTCATGCCTGCACACTGCACAGCCGCCACACTCCTCGAGAGGCCGTCCCTCACATGTACTGCGGCCGTTTGCCACCCGGCCACTTTCAGAGCCACATTTCTCACATGCCATGGGCCACTGCCAGGGCACTTAAAGGAAGAACGTCCTCCAACTTGCATGCGGCACCTGCACCAGCGCACACCTCGAGAGAGTTCCCACATGCACTGCACACCTGCACAGCCGCACTCTCGAGGAGTTTCGATGCCCACTGGGCAACTATCACACAAAAACAGTCTCAATAGCCTATTATCATGCATGAAGGAACTAAGGAAATCGCATGTTCCATGACTCTGCACCTTGCAACAGAAGCCGTAAGGGACATGGTCACTTTACCCCAGTGCACC
Source organism: Gryllus bimaculatus (assembly GCA_017312745.1). NCBI lineage: Eukaryota > Metazoa > Arthropoda > Insecta > Orthoptera > Gryllidae > Gryllus > Gryllus bimaculatus. Next base: position 802,886 of record BOPP01000157.1, read on the forward strand.
TACAAAGCCCACAATAAAGATTTCTACAAGCATGACATTGAGCATATTCTGACATAATCCTTCATATGCATAACCCTGCACCCCAGAATTAAGAGCACATTCCTAGAGCATGCTAGAACTGCAACACAACACACACTTAAAGACTTCAAGATGCTGCGAGCTTGAAGACCATCGTGTCAAGGGCAAATTATCCATAGCAATGGCCACCTGAAGTCAACTGGAAACATCCGAGTGTCCCAGACAGTGAAAAAAATAGTTGTAGGAATAATTCTTTACTTCAAGTTTAGGCGAGAGTGATATTCAACCATAAGGCTTTGGTTTGTAGGTTATCAGGGGAAAATAACTCATAAGTGCTTCTCGTAGTGTCGTGGGGCGTCGAAGGACGACTGTTTGCGGTGCGTCTGCGTGTCATGGTAAGGCATGGCGGTGGGGGGGCGGGCGTTGGCTGCGCGATTGTCGGTGTGTAGATGACGAACACACCGTGCTCGAGGGGTCTGCACAGCACGTGGTCTCTTCAGGGGTTGCGCCTGCGTCGTGGCACTACAAGTCTTCGTACAGTTTGAAGTATTCTGCAGCAGTCCGCCTTGTGCTTAGAACCGCCTACATTTTATTTCATATTAGTAGAAAGGTTAAAAAATTAGATAATAATTCAAAACGTGGGAAGTTTGGTAATCATGGGTGGTTTTGATGGAAGGGTGGATTTAGAAGACTGGGCAAGCCTAGAGCAGGTAGTGGAGCAGGGCAGACAAGGATAGACATAACGGAGAGGATCCTAGACCATATGTTTCCTTTTCTTTCAGAATAGGTAAAAAGGTAAGAAATATCTGTAAATGAATGGTTTCGAATTTAAACTTCCATAGCGTTAATGAAGGTTTCATAGTTAAAAGAATTATGGAAATGGGTAACCATACAACTGTTGTTGTTTCTTACTGAATCAAAATTTGAAACCGAATTTTCAGCAGAGGAACTTTGTAAAACAGAAGCCCACAGGAATAGAAAAGGGCCGATGTTTAAAACTTTTTCCATACTATTTGGTATACAAACGAAAGATATGTCCACATTTACGCCTTCACGAAAAGAGCTTTGAACACAATAGAATTAACAGCGATTACAATACTGAAGAAGAAGTATTTTAATTCGTTAGTTTATCAATTTTCAATTTTCATTCAATATATCAGTAGATATGCTGTATAGTGTGCACGATTTACATGCTTAAGTACAGATTTAAAGTGTTGCGGAAATTTAAATTAACTCTGACAGAAAATAATAGCTCACTGATTAGCGATTTTTTTGGGGAAACGTAAAAGCCATTACCAAATCCATTTCGAATACAAACGGCCAACACATGTTCCCAAGACTTGTCCGCGCTCATGATAGAAGAAATCGTTAGTTGTGACTTACTCTTGCAACTTGATGAAACACTTCGCCATTTATGATCTGGCAAAAAACGAAATTTTTTAGTGGAAGGTAAAATACGAGTAGAGTCAATAAAACAAAGCTACAGTGTATTTTGCAGATTCAAGCATATTGAATATATGCAACAAAATTATTTCTAAATTTACACTACGCATTAAAACTAACTGTAAAAAATCGAATATAAGTTTTATAACTATTTGTAAAACTATCGTTTACACAATATTTTATTGTATGTATTTGAAGAATAATCTAACGCGCGATTTTTACGAGACTATGTGCGAATTTAATAACAACGGTGGCGAACTGGCGTCTCTTCAGCCGACATCGACTCACCCAAACACTTGCTACTGTTGCAGACAACTGTGACCCAGAGAAACAACAAGCAGGCGGAAGAATATACTGAAAATCTCAGTATACCAATTGTTAACAATAAACTATGTTTACGCTTAAGCAAACCCGCGCGTAAAGAGCATGTCATTTTATTGTTCTTGATTTAGAGAATTAAAATGCACCGAATACTTATAACATAACGTTTTTATTAACTCTCGTACATATCAGGTGTCTTTTTTTTGGACTTCATCATTAATTTGTTAATATTTTCCTGAATACGGCAGAATAAATATTCAGTCTTCAGATTTATGCTTCGTGCACTTATTAAGCAGGTGCAAACAAATTTTCAAGCGATAAATTTCAACTTTATTAAAGATTTAATTAATATTTTTGTTTACATGAGACTGGATATTTGACATAAGGTATAGCTGTTATTTTCTCATTATCAATTGAATTTCTTGTATGAACTTCGTAAAATACTGGAATTTGTATGAATTCAAGAATACAGATAGTTTGATTTTAATCTGAAATGAACGTTTGCACAAACTCTATATATGAATTTCTGATCATTATATAATAACAAAAGAAGTTATGTTACGGCATAGGTTAAATTATTTTATGAATATTTAGAGGATAAATTATATTATTATGACACTGAACATCATTTAAATGCCAACTTAGAAAAATCTCA